>OU611775.1:19219817-19411123 GCA_914767645.1 Hydraecia micacea | reverse complement strand
GCACTGTGCTCGGTACATGTAATGAAGGCATAATAGTCAAAGGGAACAAGCCAAGGAAGGAAAGGGCCCGAAGGGAGGAGAATAGTAACGAAACTGCTATACTTGTATTATTAACTTATTGGAGAAAGCCAACAGTTTCTAGCTGTCACTTGGTGAAACATGGTGCCAGCACAGACAGACACGAAAATGGGTAAAGAGATGAGAACGCGGTGGGAAATTCTTCATCCTCCATAGAAAAGAGAGGATCCTCCGACCAAACGGGAGTTGTCTGGTGGGCTAGTGCCCGACAGTAGATATTGGGACCTTGGTTTTGTTATTGTTAATATTGTATAGTACTTTTCTCAAATAATGCGCGGAAATTAAGAGGAAGTTAAGAGGTGTTTTGTGTCGTATTTGTTTGGTTTGTTGAAAACATAATATGGACATGCTATTGTGATAAACTGATAAAGTGGTTTTTCTAATGTTATAATAAATGGAGTATAGGTGGTCCTAAATTATCATTTGTGACTTCGAGTTACAGCTATGTGAATATATTCCAGCATTGCTTAAAAATCTGTCGGTTTTCTCTAATGAGTTAATAATACAAGTTTAGAGGCAGAGCTACGAGTCTAGACGCCTAGAAATTCCCTGCAGGCTCTGTGCAACCGACTCCATTGCCACCCGCATGGCATGGAGGGTCACATTCAGCTCCTGCAGGGCCGCAGCAATGCCCTGTGCAGTCACCAGGCTCCTCTCCTCCAGCTGGAACACCCAATCCGGAGCGGCAGGCGTCACACGATGATCTGAAATAATAATGATTTTTTGGTAACATAACACCAATCTATAAACACATTACCACTCCTTTGCGTCGCGCAGTCGGGTAATAAAATAAATAGATAATACATACATGGTCTCCGCGAAGCGTCCCGACTGTCCCGACTATCCCGAGCCAATTGGTTTGGGTCGGATCTACTTCCTGAAAAAGAAAACACAACTGTTTAAATCATCAATAAGGAAAGGTGTCATACTCTTGTTCAAAACAAGTATGATTATATTATGATGTAACTAGCAACCCACTCCTACTTAATAACACTGCCCGGCCCTGGGAATCAAACCCAAGACCTCATGCTCAGCAGTAGCACTAGCAATCACTAGACCAATTAGTCAGTGTACATGTGTAAGTTAAATATTAATGTGTTATACACATAAACCTTTTATAATATGTATAGATGTAGAGACAGATGTCATCATATATTCTTTACAACAGCTAAGATTTATGCAGCATAACAACTAGGGTCACGTAACATTGTTATGTCTATCTGTATTTAACTGCAGCAGTTAGTAATCATATAAATAATATAAGGATAAATGTATGCACCTCTTCTTCTGCCTCCTCGCCCTCTTCTTGCACCAGTTGGTGGCGTCGCCATCACCACCACTGCTGAATCTGGCGGTGGTGGTGGTGATGGCGGTAGTGGTGATGGCGGTAGTGGTGATTGCGGCAGTGGTGACGGGTACCGCGGTGGTGACAGGTACTGCGGCGGTGAAGGCGTCGGCGGCAGTGTTAGTGCCGATGGAGACTGCTCCAGCCAGCACTCCGACGTTGGCAACGGGACTGGGCAGGGCGGCGGCAGCAGCGATGGCGATTCCGACTCATACACCTCTAAAAAGGGATGTGCCGGCGCCGCCACCGATGCCACCGCCGGCGACGTAGGGCGTGTAGGCCAAGGAGCCGCATTATCCCCCTGCAACATTAAAACCACCAATCAATCATCCAGTTTCTCTTTTTAAATTTTTAACTACTCCGCTTGTTACAACAGTCACATTAATGTGTCTGGAGCTCTACTATCTGCCACTTACAACTAGTATTACTTACTTTACTGTACAGACACTGTCATTATTAACCAATATAATTCTAACAACTTATTAAAAATGAAATTACCTGAAGTTTAATTTAATTTGTTCATTTTACAGACTAATATCACACATAGGCAGAAACACTAAAAAGCCAGTACTTACACTAATTACTTCATGCACTACTTCTTTACAATTAGTTATTATAATAAAAATTAGATCTTCTCTAACAGGGAAAGGGATGCGGACGCTGGGCTCTCCATAAACGGCCACACGCCCTATTAGTGCGAGGACGCGTTCCTCCCTATTCGTTAAATTCGAGTCGGGAGGCAGAGGCCCCCCTCCCGTTGCCAACGCCTCCTGCCGGAGCGACGACGCCTTATGGCGGGCGCGATATTTTAGTTGATTCCAGTACTAGGAAAGTTAAATAATCTTAATATTTATTACATGACACACAATAATCCTCATTAATTAGCAGTATTAGTTTTAATTAGTAAAGGTGGTATGCCACTAATAAAATTTCACTGTCCAAAATTGACTTGAATCTCTCATGTCATTATTAAGATGAATTCATCTAATTTCTTTGATCAGTCACATCCCACATGCACTAGGCACAAGCATACCACCCTAATACAAGACCCGAGTACTTGTTGTCGTAATAAAATATCAAGCTGTACATTTCCAGTAAAAGCAGCTTATACTGGAAATGTATAGGAACATGCACCTCTTCACACACTCTCACAAGTACCTATTAGAATAATTATTGTTCATTACACTTACTTCTCGCCATTTTATATGGGTTTTAGTGCAGCCCACCCCCTCGCTGTTGAGGCGGGCTGCAATGTTTTTCCATTTTTCCAGCGTTTTTAATTTTGCCAAGGGACCCTCATTCGCTGCGGATCCCTTGGCAATGGCGGGATTTTTCTCCATGAATTGGAGCAGCAGCTCCCACTGCCGCTCCGACACTTTTCTAGTTCCTGGCATTTCTGAAAAAACAGATCAACAGAACTAATGTAAGAGCATGGAACATTATATTTAAACCACTTATATTTATGTTACATACAGTAAGAAATTCATAACTTACTTATTTAAAAAAATAAAATAAAACGAGGAGCCCAGTTCGTAACGTAGACTAGTAGTTTTCAGTATATAAAAAGTACTCTTTGCTAGTAGTGTTCGAACGGTTTAAAAAAGTTTGTCGACGGCGGAAAGAGAAGTTAACTTTTGCCACAGAACTAAAATGACAGATGCAAATACGTTTTGTTACGTACTTCCATTATGGTAGTTTTTGGTAGAAAGTGTTTTAAAAATCGGTTTTTCAGTTTTCGGCAATCATTGCACATTTTCATTTGTAAGCATTAGTAGACCATCAGTTGTAATTAAAACTAAATTAAATTATAGCATATTAATTCGGAAAAAAATAATTCATATATGATGAATCGAAACGCTGCGTCGATTCCAATTGTGGCCGATTGATATGTACATCTCTATAAAATTCTACTCAGTTTGGATCAACTATAGTTCCACAATTCCGAATATTGAAACTGATTGTTACTGCAGTGGGCTTAAATTCGGAATTGTATTAAAAAACAAAATGAGTTACGCAATTAGGCTGTGGTATGCTTTGTAGTTTTAGGTAAAGCGGGGTATTCATATAGATCCCAGTTTCTAAATATCATCTGAAGTGGACGATCTTTTTCCAACAGTTTTAATAAACTTATTTTTTCTTTATCTGATACTTTAACATGGGGTACGCGCCATATGATTTTATTGATTTGAATGTCTTCCACTATTTCACCGGTGTTCAATTTTACAGCGTTCAAATTAGTGTTGCTTCGTAACAATATTAGTTCATGTCTACTATTTATCACAACTTTATTAAAATCTTCTGCGAAACCGAGGATATTCCGAAGTGGTATAGACGCAGAAAAACTTCCTCCATTAATATTTTTTATACCATCGATACTCCAACCCCAAGCTTTAGCTATTTTTGATTCATTCTCATTCATTGATATTAATGATTTCATGGTTGTAGTTATACCTGCATTTTTTATTTTATCAATCTTCACTCCGTTTAGTTCGTACCTAATATCTTGGAATAAGAAGAGTAGTCCGTTGTTTGTAAAATTGATACTAGTAGCTTTCTCTTTTGAATCTTTTTTACTAACGATAACGGTTCCTTCCAAATACAGAGTGCTGGCTGATGGTAATATGTAAAGATCCTGTTGGTTGATAGGTATGCGAATTTCATCGTTCCTGTTGAAACTCGTTACATAAGGTTTGTACGAATGAAATTCGATTCCTTCTATACTGTTGTCGTAAGCGGGGGTGGATACGACGTCTAAGATATTCATTTTAACAATCCGATCGCTCTGAGAAATGTCTTATTGTCTTTAGTTAATTTTAGTTTGCTCTTAGAACGACGTCTTATTTGGCAGGTAGCTTGAGTAGAACTGGTATTTTTAACTTGTTGAGGCAGATATTTATTGTAGTCAATCATTTTTTCTTCTAAGATGTAAATACAGCTGCACTTCTTCACCACGCAAATTAATTAGACGATTGTTTATATCTATTAGTCTAATATGTATGCAGCTTATGTTGTTTTGATTGATTGGAAAATATATTGCGTTCTTCGGGATTTCTATGATTCTGTATCCAGGTGGTACGTTGAGTGCAAATTCGTGAATTATGTGACTTGTTTCACCGTTTATGTATGAGCCGCTCACAATGTCACATTCGATCCTTACCACTGTCGTCGGTAAAATGTTGACTGGATACTGTGACACATGCCATTTATTTGCTTTCAAGACCTGCTTATCAAACCCTAACAGTCTACTGAAAGAGTATTCTTTCTTAAAATTGACATCTTTTGAACAGTATATGATAGTTTTTAAAGTATTGTTATTGCACTGTAATTTGATGGAGGCATCTTTTATTTCAGATTTTAAATAATCGTTGATATCTTGCAATTCATAGCTGCCTTCCGGTATTTCAATAACTTCGTTTGAGCCATAATAGAACTTGTTATTACTTTTATCAATATTTGGTATAGAATTAAATGTTGAAAAATGTAATAAAGCACACTCATATTCTCCATTTAGTTGCAACGTATTAGGATAGTACGTAGATAAAATTGATGAGTTTCCAGTTATCGACAAAGTGAATGACATCTTGCAAATGATTGGAATAAAATAAAAACATTTATTTTATACATTTTTATTCCAAAAAGTCCACAGATATTTTAAACATAAATGACCACAGTTTACAGTGTTAAATTGTTGATATCTTGTGTAGTTATATGAAACTTTACAATTCTTGAAATATCGTATCAGTTCTAATGGAGGTTTTAAATTTCCATAGCTATCAAAATATTCACAATAGTTATATACTTTTACATAAGCTACCCAATGCGTTCCTTCGTTTTCAGAATCGTCTAAGTTAACGATACCACATTCCATACGTTTCGGCTTCCTTGGTAATTGATCTTTCATATATACTCCTCGGAAATATGGGATGTCTCTTGCGTAGTTTCGGATGTCTACATTAGTTAGTGGGCGATTGGGTAGCTTCTTGTTCAGTTTTTTGATGTTTGTATGAACAATCCTTTTCCGTTTTTATAAGGCTTTATGTATAAACCCTTGCCCACTGCTAAACCCTCCATAGTTCTGTTATGTCGTTCTGTCTCTCGCAAGTTTTGCTGAGATGATTTGTAATCATTCACCGTTTTTGCAATTCCAGCTGCACCACCAGCTAAAGCTCCTAAAGCCGATAAACCAGCGAAAATTGGAATTAAAGGTAGAACTCCTCCAGTCTTTGGTATAGGTATTACTCGGGGTACTCGAATTCGATGATGAATTGGAAATAACTTTTTTGCGGATAAGTAAGCTGCTTTTATTAAAGTCTTATTATCCTTACGTTTGAGTTTCTTAATTTTTGATTTTATTTTTGAAACTAAGCTTTTAAATGTTTTAATGCCTGAACCAGACTTTAGTTTCGCTTTCATAACTTTGTTCACTAACCAAGAGCTTAGTTTTTCACCTTTCCCAGCATCTTTTGATTTAAGTCTTTGTTTAGCCATGTTAAGTAGTTGTAAATCGGCTTTGTGACGATTTGATAAGTCTGTATGGTTTGTATACGCAATGTCGTGTTGCATGCAAGCTTCGTCTAGCTTATTTACACCTCGATCACCTCGCGCTAAGCGTTTGTGAAGTTTGGTTCGGTCCGCAATAATTGTACCCTGGCAAATGAAGTTCGAATGGTAGATTATTAATTATGCTGTTAACTAGTCCACCCCCTTGCATTACTTAAATTATAATGATAGGATTTCGAATAAAAAATGGTTATATAATATCTTAGTCCATTAATGCAGCTTTTTCAATCCAACTGAAGGTCAATTCTACTAATTAACGTGCAATGTGAAAAACACGAGACTAGATTGCGATGACATTGTGAATAGACCAAAAAATGGTATTCTGCTAATCTTAAAGTTCGGTTTGTTCACATTCCGGTCGCAGTATCATTGCAGTATAGTCTCATAGCGGTCAACTTTGTTCTCGTTTACGAAATTAAACATATTTTCATGTTGGTTCAATGTACGTAGACGATATTGTGATACTTAGTGATACTTTAATTTTTAGCAGCCTTATTTTCTGATTTTTTAAATTTATTAATTACTTAGTTTGCTTGATTAAGTGCATACTCATAGTATTTTCATTTCTCATTTGTTATTATATATCTTTGAAAATATAAAATCATTAAAATAAATAATCGCCTAGAAAGCTAACATGGAACGTATTCGTAAACGCTACGCGCATGCGCGACGCGAATGATTAAAGATGTCAAAAAGAGACTTCATTAGATATATTTTTACTAATATCAAACTATAATTCAGTAAGGTGAACAGTTTTTATTTAAGCCTTACACAAAGTATTCAAAATCATTACAAAATAAAAATAACAATATAGGTATAATACACATTTTTAGGGACCGACACCCTCCGAAGCGTCGCCGTCGTCCTCGTCGCTCGTCTCCCCGCAAAGGATAAGAAATACCTTTTTATTACAAGCTTTATACTTACCTAATATTATTAACTTGCTTCTTTTAAATTATATAATCATCATTTCAACCGAAAGACGTCAACTGCTGGACACAGGCCCCAAGCACTACTTCTTTTAAATACTTAATATATATTGCATTATTGTTGATTGGTTGACTATTGATAATAATGTAACTGTTAATTACTGGTTTTAGATGACAAAGAATTTGAAGGGGCCCAACAGCATCTAATAAAAATAGAGCAGTCTTGAATAGCGGTCGACAGAGAGTTGGCACGAGCCATGAACAGGCAAGCCTCTGCTATGGAGGAAATAGGAGGGGCTACAAACCGTTTTGTCGGCCTCTATGATGAGACTCTTCGGCTGCGACGACGTACCGCAAGTGTAAGTATATAAGCGAATAATAATTAATCAGAAAATCATGTCGCAACAGGATTTTTTGTAAAAAAAATTGCTTGTTTTAGTATTCAAGCATCAGCAGCATCCGAATTGCCGAGTAGGCAGTACCTACCTATCGATTAATGGCCAAGGTATGTAAATGTAATTTGTGAACGTATTACTAATTAGGTATTAGAATTAGACATTTTGTTAGGATTTTTCAGCAAGCATAGGTATTTGTTCTGAATATGCTCTGATGAAAAATCCTCTGGGCTTCCCCTGCCATTTCTTGTTTTGTAAATAAAACGCCGAGTTTAAAATAAAACAAAATCTTATTTAATAATAATATGTGCAATATGAAAAACTAAATTGTGTTTTCTTTCAGGGCTTTGTTGACGCTGCCGCGCCGTGCTCCACGCAAGCGACGCGCGACGCGCCACGGGCCATTTTTTTTATTTGTTTTTATTACCTTTTTAAGTTAATTAAGTACTTAATAAATACTATTAATTATACTCAATCTTATTTATTAAACAATACCTATAAGGCGCTCGAGGGTAAGTAACAGACACACGGGTCCATCGATCAAAGTTAAGCTACGCATGTCACGCGCAGTCGGTCCGTGGCATGGATAGGTACCTATCATCTAAAAATGGTACTTAGCTAAAACCAACCGGACGCCGACCTCAACATAGTTGGTAACCAAAGAAAACATACCCAAACTCACGCCGTTTTCCCATGGGGTAAGCAGAAACTAAAGACAGTCACCTGCTACGATCCTTGCACACACATTTGCTTCGGCCACGTTCATACAGTCATACACGCGCACTGGCTGGTAGAATATTTATGGCATGTATTTCATCCATCCACAAATAATTCTCTCATTTTGATTTTCTAAAAAAAACTTTTTTACAAAAAACAACATTTATCACGTTGTAGTTTTTTTTAGTCGGTTGTTTTTTTTGTTAAAAAGTTTTTATTTTTCACTTTTTAGTTGTACAGACGCCAGCACATCAAGCTACCCGAAACTGTCAAATTTTACCAATCAACTTTGAACCTTATGCTTTTGCGATAAAGTTGAAAATCTATTAAAGAAATTTGACAGATTGTAGTAGCTTGATGTGCTGGCGTCTGTACCTACTCCACACAAATTCAAATAACACTAGTGCATTGAAGAACTGAAGACACCGACTAGAAGAATCATCAAAATTCGCATAGAAATGCCAGAGATGCAGTACATTTATGCAAACAACATCGTACATAAGAATAATTAAATATTGTAGTATATACTAAAACCTTCCTGAAAGTATGTAGATCACATTAGTGAAAGAATTATCAGAATTGGTTCATTAGTTTTAGAGAAAATCGCGAACATACATACATACATACATACGGGTCGAATACAGAACCTCTTTTTTTGAATTTGGTTAAAAATACTAATCGATAAGTCAATATGCTCACTGATCATCTTTTTCGGATGATGTACCCTATCTTATAAGCCAACTTGGATGTAGTGGTTTGTCACCATTCTAACCTAACCCATTTGGTTGGGGTGCCCTAAATTAATTACTTACTGCAAAAACTTTAACAGTAAAGACAGTTTTTAAAAAGATTAAAAAATAAAATAAGATCATAAAGTAAAACCACAACCATCAGTAGATTGCTTAAAAGGGGATGAAGGGACATAAAATACCATAAATTATTCCTTGTTAATTTATTACCATGTCACAATAAAAAATCTCATATTTCTTTTAAACATTTTACTGAAAAATAAAAATAAGTAAATCTTAAATTCTTATTTATCCTTGTTGTGAAAACTTGTAATAAATGAAACTAATACATGTACACAAGATGAACAATTAAGATATCTTGTCATCATTGAACTTAGAAAAGAATTTATAATTAATAGAAAGAAAACAATAGACGGAGAGAAAGTTTCATGTACTTATTTATTTTTTAAAGAGTTCTTTTTTTATTACTATTTAAATGTTAATGATGTTCTTCAATATTATACTTGTATACATAGAACAAATTATACTGTACATACTGTGAATACAATATTACAATACAATTCAACTATTATTGTGCCTACACAAAATTTTGACAAAAACTGCTTTTTTTCAAAACTGTCATTGTGTGGGTTTCTTCCAATAGGTCTAAATACTTTTATTAAGTAGTTTATTAAACAACACAGAATCAAAGTTAGATGTTGAAAATAGAGTTATATCAACACGGAGCCATGTAATTCAAGTCTTTTTAAAAATATAGGATTATGCCATTTTTAATATTATGCAAACAAGAACCAACCCACCTGGTTCTACATAATTGATTAAAAAATATTTTAAAAGGAAACATGTGGTATGAAAAATAAACCTTTCAACGATTTTTTAGATTGTCGGGTTACCATGGGACGTGGATCTTGTTAGTTTATTGAACAACAATGTTACATGGGTTGATATCCTTGTCATAGAAATGTTTTGTTCTGTTAAAATTGTCATATCATTTTGATCTTTACAGGGTCAATAGAAGTTGCATTTTTTAAAGCTTTCTACATATATCTCATCTTGATTTTGGCATGTGTGTGGATTGGTTGCTGTTTGCATAAGTAGGTCCTACCTACTGACATAGTTACACTTCAAACAATAATTGTGTAAAACAACATTACGACTATCAGTGTTATCAAAAATCTTATTGTGGTCTAACATGTTAATATCGAGAACAGAAAATGATTCCTTAGTACTATTTACACTATATACGGATATTTAGGGCAATTAGATTGTATGACACCGTTAGCTCCACAACCACAACACTTCACTGAACTTTTATCGGTTATATCTTTAATATTTTTGCAAGAGTTGCGAGTATGTCCGACTTCACGGCAATAAACACAAAATAACCATTTCCATTCTCCAGACGAGTTTTTGCTATTGTTTATCACAGTATGTCTGCCGGCGCACTCGTCGCGGTCTCGCGGAGGCCGAGATGCGAAAGCGCGCGCGGGCGGGGCGGCGCGGGCGACGCAGGCCGGGGCAGCGCTAGCGGCCGCGCGCGTCTTTCTATACTTCGGACAACGGACAGTCCTTTATGTTTAGCGCCTTCTCAACGAACATAGATCTATGTTGTAAACGGACTCATGGGTTAACGTTTCCATATGCGTCGATGAGACGTCGACGTTGTTGGCCGACGTAGTAAAACAGGCTCTGAACCAATTGACGGTTCGATTCCACTTGAACCTTGGCGACCGCCTCCAGAAACGACGTAGCGTCCCTTCCGATAACGGCGCGGACGTCGGCGTCGGGGACGCCGGCGCGCCTCTCATGGTGTTGTCATCGTTGCCTCTACTTTTACGGTCGAGGCAATATTGTTACCTACACAATAGTCAACTAAACACTAGGAAACACTATTTATTTACGTTACGATGTGCACGAAAGTTCTCGTAATGAAGAAAACCGTTACTTTGTAAATAGGTATACTTTGAGTTCGCGTCGTATCGGTCGCGTTGAAGCGCCAGTTTGTACTTTGTATGGTCAATTGGTCACATGAAATAAAGTTTTGCGGCATATTAATACACGGTAAGTACTTATAATCGTTCACACAATACAAAACATAGAAAATTTGAGTGGAACACTGAGACAGTGCAAAACTCGTGCCGTTTGCGATCGTGATTTCAGCCGGACTGACGGGCGCGGAGAGGGGTGCGGGCGACGCGACGGAGCAATCTGCGAAGGGCGCGGGAAGCGGGCGCGTGGATACGATACGCGTGTTTATTCGCCTCCTCAGAGTACATGATTCGCCTCGCCATAATGTTCGTGTGCGAATGTCAAAATATTCCGGCCCACCAAAGGCGGGAAATAAAAATTTTATACGCATAAAACTATACAGAAGCAATACAGAAGCTAAAATTATTTGTCACAGTCCGGTCTACAAATAATCTCATGCTGGCGTCAGTTTTGACGTTTTTATTTTTAGTGGAATACCAATTTTTTTTTTGATGTCATGGCTAAAGTTTAGCAGAATACCGATTTGGTACATTTTTTGTTTTCGGTCTAGTCGCAATCTCATTGCAGTAAACGTCACGTTTGACTTACTTTGTTGGTTTAGTAGAATACCTTTTGTGACATTTTGGAACTTTTGAGGCACTGCGACTTGAATGTGAACGGTTTTTAGTTAGCAGAATTGGCCTTCTGTTTTCTGCACTGTTTAGACCTAACCATTTAACATACAATTTATTTCCTTTCTTTTTCAAAACCTTTTCTATCAAATAAACATCAGGGTAATTAGATCTTTGCAGTTCTTGTTCGTAAAAAGCTCCTAATATGATTTGTTTTCTTTGATCTTCTATGTGATATGTCACTGGTAAGGTTTTATTTACCTTTTTTATAATAATTAATAATTCAGTTGACCAATTAGGAGTGTAACCTTTCTCAAAATTATGTTTGTATTTACTTATACGAACGCAATCACCAACTTTGAATTTAGGCTTCCGCTGAACTAAATCATGTTTGTTTATTTTTTTAATATTTTCTTTGATTATTTGTTCATTAGATTTATTCACATCAACCGGTTTAAATTTAATAGTGCGATGTTTTGTGTTGTTATATCTCTTCAATGTATCTTCCAATGGTAGACCTAACCACTTATAGTTTCCATTGAGACTAAAATATTTATATAATTTATTTTTTACAGTTCTAATCAGTCTCTCTGCAATTGATGCTTTTTTAGTAGAAAACGATGAGTAATGATTAATGTTGTGCTTTTTCATAAGCGTTTGAAAAGTGATGTTATAAAATTCTGTCCCCATATCAGTTTGTAAGCTTTGATTATATAATGTCTAGATAGAGCGTCGCCCTACAATCAAAACAAAGAAAACGAGGCAACAATTTCAAACATTTGTGCGTGCGGGCGGTGTTTTACACTGTGCATCTATGTCTCTGTGTGCGTGAATAATGATACCAGCTACTACAATTCTCCCATAAATCACATATTAAAAAAATTGACTATACAAATAATATAAGTAAGTTTTAGGTGTATGTTTGTAGTATTATTCAGTTTTAGTAGTGTCTTTATTTACTTGTATTTATAAATAAAAAACACTATTTAATTGAATTAGAGTTGTGTGTGTGAATGTTGTGTTATTAAATCAGCTAAGTTAATTCAATTAGAATATTTAACTTTTTAGGCAGTTTGTATTTGGAAATTTCAAATGAAAGATCACAGATAATACGAATGGAATAAATTAATCTTATTAAAATTACTCTTGGCACCTTTGAAATCAGTTTATTGGACCCAATGCAACAATAATCATTAAAATGGGCTCATAAACAAAAAAGTTATACGCGAACATTATATTATTATAAAAAAGTACCGACGAATTGAAAAACTTCACCTTTTTTGAAATCGAATAATAAAAGTACATCAACTAAATAATATAAACGTAACCATAAAGCGACGAATATACCCACAAAAAAAGGACGTTAAGTTGGGAGAATGGAAAAAGAAACTGGCAACACTGATAAAATATGGCGTAATATGGCGTAATTTGGTAAATATAAAAACAAAAAACAAATACGTAGTTTTTTTGGTTACTTACTGATGATATGTGATGTGTTTGGTGTTTTTTACCCTTCCTTTATAATTTCGACACAGTTTAATAGCACATACCGTCATTTTATCGCTGTTATTTGTTTATTACTTAGCGCGCGTAATACGTAGTGACACCAAAGCGGTACGATCGGCACTAATCGGCGGGTAAGTACTTACAGTCCAACAGTTGGCTGGTATTTTTTGACACGTTTGCGCGCAATTGATGCTCTATCTAGACATTATATAATCAAAGTTTGTAAGTTAACAGGATTATTACGACTACTAAGCAGTATATGTTCAAATGCACGAGCAACATCAAATTTATTTTTCGATTTTAACGGTTCAGCCCAGGCATACTTTGAGAAGCAGTCAATCACCACTAAGATGAAAGTATAACCTTTGTTATACTTTTTCAGGTTTTGCATGTCCATCAAGTCTGCTTGCCATAAGTCATGGATTCCTTTCAGAATAACATAACGTCGAAGGAAATTTCTTCGTGCCGCTTTGTGTATTTCATTTACAATTTGCTTTTTTACCATTACGGAGTTTTTTCAAGTAATTTATCTACCTCTGCTTTAGTATAAAAGTTATCTTGCAAATGAGTAGAAACCTCAGGTATCCTTGCTTTTAAAGTAGCTTGAACTGTAGTCTTCGCATCTTGTATGATTTGAGAACGCAATTTACCAATCAGATTATTAAATTCTTTTAACATGTTAGCATTCAATCGATCTACATAATCCTTGTTCACAGCATCGTCTGCTTCTACTGGAGATCTAATTCCTCTCAGTCTTGATGTTTTTAAATCAAAATCTCCGTTTTCTGATTTTAACAATGCATTCTTATTAAACTCGAATAACTCTGATAAACGCATTCTTTTGTGAATGTAGTGTCCGAATTTGTCTACGTTCATGTTTAAGGTGTATTGTATTGAGAGGCTGATAGTAAAATAAACACATTTTTAAATATTTATTTATTTATAACTTTACTTTCACGCAATTCTTCAATGATAGATATAATTTCATTATCTAATCCTGTGTTGCCAGCATCTCTAGAGGCAATTAATAATTTCAACCTTTCCACTAATTCATTAGGATTGTCCCAGTACACTAAATCGACGTTTTTTCTCCACTTTTTTACTAACGGTAGTCCCTTTCCCTGAACTGCATTCTTTAGTTTAAAAAGAGGTTTAATAATTTGCAAATATTTTTGCCCTTTATTACTTTTTATTGGTTTACTTGGCTCATAGTCTCGACGATGTGCATTTGTATCAAGTAGCATTGACTTATAATTTTGCATATCATTATCTGTAACCAAGCTTAGGTCTACATCTTTCTTAAGCAACAACTGTTTTAAACCAGGAGTATTTCGGTATTTACGTCCAGCCACGGTGATGTATTGATCGTTGATCGTTATGCAAGCAGAACCTAACATCAGTTTCCCACGGTCTGCTCTAACCCCAAATGGAATATCTACCAACGCTTCTGAAGATACTGACCAGGATGACGTATCACAATCTTGATTCCTTTCAACTACTGATTCATAAGAAGAGTCACTGTTGATATCGGATTCATATTTGTCTTCATCACAATTATTATTATTACTTTCTGCGCTACCAGTTCCTTCTTTCTGCAAAGATTCGTTAATAAACGGAACATCAGCAAAATCATCATTAGCACGCAGGAGAGGTGTTTGCTTACCAGCATTAGCAATTATGTTGAGAGGTTCTGTTACAGGTTTGAAAACAGATTCCAGTGCTTGTTTATTGTTAATCTCAGTATCTCTCATTTTTCGTACTTTTATCTTTACAGCTTTTGCCGCATCAACAATTTGTCGTTTCAATGATTTTTCCATATTGGTAAAATAGGTTGTAATGCTTGTGTTTGTGTGTTGTTGATGTAGTGTCGTAAGGTGAATAATAATGTCAAGCAGGTAACACCCTTTTATATGTATTTGTGTTCTTAGTCAAAGACTACAAACGTGTCAAATTTACTTCTGTAACATCCTTTGTTTTTTGAACAATCTTTATTAATTACAACATAATTGAAAGGTATTCTCCATATTTTAGAACACATTTCTCGAAATTCAATCCATGTCATGTCAGTGTTGACGTGTTCTTCATAAACATGTCTCATATTTCTTTCATCTTGTTTAAACAGTACGATTAGATTTGCGTTGTCTCTTATTAACTGCTTAGGGATTTTACTATATGTCTGATTTAGATAAAAACAATCGATGAACTTGTGTCTCCCCATAGCAAAATAATCACGTATACTGCTTTGATTTTCACAAGCAACATCATCAAATACAATTACAGAATTCGGTTTTGCGGTCTGAACACTCAGTACTTGCTCATTTTCATGATATTTCTGAAATGAAATGCCTGGTACTCGTTGCAAGACTTTTTCTAAAAAAACGTACTTGGGTTGTTGCAAGGTTTTCGAATAAACATAAATATTTTGAAATCTTAAACCATTCTCGTGTATAAGAAGACCAATTAATAAATTAGTTTTTCCACAATTTGACGGTCCGCAAATGATGCATCGTACCGATTTAGGTAATAATTCTCCATGACGAAAATCAGTCTCCTGAGAATGAACACAAAGTTTGTTTACATGTAACGATTGTGGTTGTTTTACAAATTTCATGATAACTGCTTGAAACGGTTATATTAATAATGAGTCAATTAATGTATTACATTGACATTTATATCTCATTGTCGCTAACTCGATCAAATGTATGAGCAACCGCCATTCTAACCACCGAGAGCGTTGAAGGCGAACGTATCAACAGCTATTTAAAATGAATCCAATAAATTATATTCCTCGATATGATCTTTATAACAAACATCAAATTCGTCTATTTTCGTTCAGACATTATTGGGCGACCGCTCATTCACGAAAAAGATTGGTGATGGAAATGGTTGATGCAGGATTTTTTTATTGTGGAAATGGTGTAACCGATAAAGTCATGTGTTTTTCTTGTGGAGGTAGTATCGAAGATTGGGAGATTCACGATGATCCTTGGTTACAGCATGCTATAAACTTTCCTGAATGCTATTATTTAAATGCTGTGAAAGGAAAAATATTTGTTGAGAAGTCAAAACCAATCTAAAAAAAAAAAAAAAAAAAACGAGTTTAAAACTGAAGTATTATAGGAACCAAACGGACTTGTCAACCACACAAGATTCGAAAAGTGCAGTACGCCCAAACCACTCACTGGAAAATATTTCCGTTCCATCAGGTGGAATAGACGTCGAACTGGAATAGACGTCAAAACCAGTACCTATGCACGGATTTCTTTTATATTATTGGGCATTCTACTCCACCGAGAGTGACGAGGCGAACGGAGTGAGCCGATGGAACGGAAGGTGGGGTAGAATGCCCAATAATATTCTACTAGCGCCTTTCTTATGCTAGCAGTAACTTCAAGAATGAAGTTGCACGTAGGTCCCTCTTTTTTATCTGACTTGTGACTTAAATTAGGCAGCTTCTCGGCTACATTCTGCTCATAGATGCAATCATAAACTTCTTGATCACTTAAAATGGTTGGTACTCCTATTACCACAATTCTTGGTCTTCTCTTATGGGGATCTTCCACTTTCAGGCCAGAACTACTTAGCTGGGATGACTTTTTAAGTTTTTCTATGTCGTCTTTGGTCTCCGTGCTGATTATAACGCCTCCGTTTTTTGTTTTGCGCAGTCCTCTAACGTGCAATTTCATTTGTTCAGGGCATATCATTTTTTGGACAAGAGATTTAGTGTCCTCACTAGATTTTAATTTATCCGCTGGATAAATTGCAATAGAACTGACATTATTAGGGCGCAAGTAATTATTTTTATTGGTTTTTACCATGTCAGCAAATGAAAAATTTTCTGTCATCGTTCGTTTAGAGCAGTTTTCTTGAATGGTTTTATTGATATTTTCGAGGCAATCAGTGAGGTCGCTTTTTTCTTTCAACACTAGTTTAGAATTTTGTATTTCTTGCGCTTTTAGCTTCAAGTCCTGGTAGTAAACCGCTATTTGTGAAACGCCATGTCCAACCTTGCGCGATAGGGAATTGATCCTCAGCTTTTGCTCGGAGTTCAGCTTTCCTTCCTGAGCAATGGTACATACTTCATTCAGGCATGATTCAATTGAGATCAACCAGTTACTAATGTCCCTGGTATCCACTGCTAGAATTCTTCCTTCAGCCGCATGGTCAGACATTTGAGATTTGCTGGCAGGGCTGCCTGGTGGTGGGATACTCCGAGGGCTGTTTTCACTGTTTGACATACTTAAGTCTTAAATGTTTCTCATAATTAATTGTTGTTCACTAAAGTAAATCAATAACTTAGCAGAAAAATGAGCGATTCGCTTTCTAGGTCACAGATCACTCGGAAATATTTTATCGACATATGATAAGTAATATTGCTTATAAAATTATACACACGTCTGCTCTACTTGAGTGTCAGTAGAGCAAAATCAACAACAAATGAAAAACTTATAATTTTTGTTTACTTTTGTGATCATTAAGAACAGTCTAGACCCCTCCCACCCCCACGTAAGAAAAAATAAGACTTGTTATAACCCCCTCCCCCCTCAAATCGTCTTACATAATAAATGAACATAACATCATGTGGGATTATCATAGTTTACCCAATAGAATATTATTATACTTATCTGCATACCTAGTAGGTACCTACTGTTATAATTACTTACCAAGATAAACCGTCTCGTATCGTGGGCACTAAAATGTAGGTCAAACTCAAACTCAAACTCAAAGCATTTATTTCAATTAAACCATTTACAGGCACTTTTGAATTGTCAAGAAGTCGGTCAGTCAGAAAATATGAAGAAAGAAAGAAAGAAAGAAAAAGTATTTATTGCGACTCGCATAGGATGATCACAAACTAATCTAAACACAGTAAAAAATATAAATAAAAAATCCAAGTTATATAAACAAAGTAATAAAAAGAAAAATAAAATAAAAAGTCCTATACGAGGCCAAAAGGCTCCTATCTCAGCATGATGTTGCAACATTTAAAAAATAAATGTCACAACGCTGGTATTCTGATAGGGCCCGCTGTGATGTCACGTGAAGCTAGTTGCCCATTCCAAAGCGTAGGTACCTATGGAGAAGAACGGGCAAGAAACTCCATGGACACTCTTTTAAATTATAGTTTTACAAAAATATTAGTTACATCATTTATTTTGAATTTATAATTATGTGAGAACGATGTAAAAAAAGAAACTTACTACGCGTTAAAAGCATCCAGAGTACAGCAAATAGTAACAAAACAACAATTCAAAATAAAATAATTCAAAATAAGCCGAGGCAGCTGAGTGATGACCAGCCCCAACTGACGGCGCCCGTTCACGAACATGACGCATAGATCAGCACCATTCAGCTCAACCATTTTGAAGGAAGCTAAATGATCCAACAAAAGAAATGAGATGAAAGACATATTACCCGGTAAATGGTAGCACTATAGTACATAGAACTCACATCTGTGCTATGCAATTATACAATACAAAGAAAATTGAGTTTATAAAATGCAAAGATAGTCTTACAATCTTCAGCAGCTCCAACAGTATTTTCATGTGTTAATCAATTAGTTGTGGTTGAGGAGCAGGACCAGCATTGAGCCAGGCATTTTTATCCGCGATGTAATCCCCTAACTTATAATATGCCTGCCTGCATAGTTTGCGTTTTATACAAGACTTGAATTTTGTCTCATTCAGTTGAAGAATGTGGGGAGGTATTTTATTATAACATTTTAAACAGTACCCCATAAAAGATGAGTCTACTTTAGCCAATCTGAAACCTGGTTGAACTAATAGGTCCCTATTTCTAGTACTATAATTATGTCTTTCACCTCTTTTGTTAAAAAGATGTAAATTTTTCCTTACATACATGATGTTTTCGTAGATATATTGACAAGGCACCGTCATGATGTTAATTTCCTTAAACAGTTCCCTTAGAGAATCACGCCTGCGGAGATTATATATGGCTCTGATGGCTCTTTTCTGCAGAATAAAAATAGAATCGATGTCTGCAGCCCGTCCCCAAAGTAAAATACCGTAAGACATGATACTATGAAAGTAACTAAAATAGACTAGTCTCGCGGTATCTATATCAGTAAATTGACGGATTTTTCTAACAGCATAAGCTGCTGAACTTAGCCGTCCTGCAAGAGATGTTAAATGAGGACCCCATTGTAGCCGTGAGTCGAGCGTGATCCCTAGGAAAACAGTTTTATCGACGAATTCTAGTTTCTTTTGATTCAATATAATCTCATAATCACTACCTTTGACATTTGGTAAAGAAAATCTTATGCACTTAGTTTTATTTCCATTTAATACTAAATTATTAGCAGTAAACCAATTTTGGACCTGCATTAGGGCGTTATTTACGTCGTCAAAATTTGTAGCACGTCTATTTACCTTAAAAATTAAGGAAGTGTCATCAGCAAATAACACCATTTGTGGTTGATTATTTAATAAATGGAGTAGATCATTAATATAGACTAAAAATAGGAAAGGACCCAATATCGAGCCTTGTGGCACACCCATTTTTACTGTTAAACCATGTGAATTGACACCATTTATTTGAACTTGCTGATGTCTATCATTTAAATAAGAACTAACTAAACTGAGTGCAAGTTTTCCAAGTCCGTAATGCCCAAGTTTCAAAAGCAAGGTTTCGTGATCGACGCAATCAAATGCCTTGGAGAGGTCACAAAAGATTCCTATGGCGTCTTGAGCCTCTTCCCACGCGTTAAAAATGTGTTTTAATAAGGTTACACCGGCGTCGGTCGTACAACGTCCTTTGGTGAAACCATACTGTTGATCGTGAAGGATAAGAGGTAAGTAACTACCTACCTTAGCGTACGTCTGCGAGTATCTATGTAGGTACTACGTTTTCCGTGTTATTTATCTTGAAATTCATAAAAGTCTAGAACTTACTCAAATTATTATTAATTCGTTTGTAAAAACACTAGATTTTTAAACGGTTTATTTAGATAAAAATAATTATGATTCAAGAATCAAGATTGTTTACCTAATATTTTGGGTATTGATAAAAAAAATAAGACAGGTAAATAATTTTGAAAACAATATATGTATAGGTAGTCAACTATAACGATAATAATTTCAATTTTATTATTATCTAATAGGTACGGCATAAACAGTAGGTAATAATATCACTCGCCGTTCGTATCGTTGAATGGCGGTGCATGTCAAAGAGAATGTAAACACTAGCCTTATTGTGCATGTGTGCATCGTTTCAGTTCGGAACGGTGTTTGTCAGTGTGAACTAGACGTTGTCACAGTAAATAAACAGTAGGTTATCTAAGGCCGCCCGCCGAGTTATTAGCCTACTCTTGCGTTGATACCCAGGGTTGTCACTTTTACTTTTAGTTAATATTTTCGAACAAGCAGCACTTGATCTAAATTTATAAAATAAAAAGCATATTATGATTGAACATGAGTTCCTTTATCTTCTTTATTTTTAGGCAAACGTAAACACGGTAAACAATTCTTCTTTAATCGTTTTCGTTGAGAGTTCATAGAAATGTCTTCTGCTTTAAAATGTACTTCACATATTCGTTCATTATGTTTTGACTTGTTAGATAAGTCTTCGCGATCAATTAACCGTAGCCACTGTAAGCGTCTGAAACAATTAAACAAATTGGTCAAGTGAAATAAATAGAGAGTTCCATACGTATTTTCGCGAATATGTAAAAAAATATTTATCACCTATTATTTTTCTTTCATGATACCTTACTTTAATATCTAACTATCTGATGACGTAGGGTTTTGTGTAGATTCACCTAATAATGTAGGTATTACAAATTTGAACTTGAAGGTAGCGTGATGGACTATTTCCCAGGTTTCCCAGTTTTGTATACAAAAGTCGTTATATTTACAAAATGAAACCATATCTAACAAAAATAACTGTTGCATTTAGTATAATACACATCACCTTACAATAATAAACAAAAAGAACAGACCTCTTAACACATTTTTTTCATACGATAAGCGAAACAAAAACAAGTGTCAAGTGGCCGACCCCGACCCGAACGCCGGCCAAAAAAATGCGATGTACACACAAGTATATAAGTCGATCGTCAGACTACCGGAACCATATTTGGATTGAACAACACATCAGACAATAGAAAAAATAATAATTTCAAAAGTAATTAATTTGCAATATTAATTATTGTGAAATTGCCCTTATTACAACTATACCTACGCGAAAAATATGTTTACCTAAACGATGTTTCGTACTCAATCCTCTATTTTATAGTAAAACTAGACTTCTTAAAATAAACTTTAGCTCTAAACATAGTATTCAGAAAAATGCGACTCGGCTACGCTCTTAATAAAGCAAATAAACTGTGAAATAAACAATACAATACCATATTTTCTAATAATATTTAAGTATAAGTAGGTACTTACATTTCTGGTTGAGTAGGAAGTATGAAGAATGATAAGTCCGGGTTTGCGAAATCATTATTGAGGCACCCGAAAACACTACAATATTTTGTTCCCCTTTTTGAAGTCATGATACTCGTAATTTACGACAAGGTGTCCGCCGCCCGCGCCGGCGAGAGTTGACGAACGCAAGCGGTCATGTAGCGTACGCGCGTGCTCACAGTCGCGCTGCACAGCCCGCACTGCCGCCACCTTATTCCCCCATATATTATGCTAGCGTGTGCGTGAAATCGCGTGCCGACATGGCGCGCGGCGCGCACGCACACATTCAAACCGAGAGCGGCACGTTTGTATGAAGATGTTTTACTGTATATTTATCTACTGTGACGTTGTGTTTGTAGATTATGGTCTAACTGCTCATCACTGATACTATCTCTGTCAGAGACGATGCCGGGTGAGACAGCGTGCTTTTTGGCCACGCCCACCTTTGAGTTCGAGCTCGCAGCTAGATCAGCCTTAATTAACATAACCGCATAAAACTGTAAGATTACTATACTTATTTAGTTAAAAAAATGTTTTCAATACAGATACAATTTTACTGTTCTATTATAATAATATTTAACCGGGATTGCGAAGTGTGAAGTGATGAACTATACATATTTTTAGTAGCGAAGAGGATGACCTTCGCTTTCTGTAATTTGTTGGAGTCTGCTTCTCATTTGAGTGACCATCGTCTAACCTGCATTACTACCTCGCATCAACTCCCAACTCCTCAAAACTTCATTGTGCAAGTTAATCTTGGACTTCACTTCGCTTGAATCCCAGTTCAAAACCATTTGACCCCACATATTTTCTATTGGATTTAAATCCGGACTTTTTGATGGCCAAGAGATGACAGGTATGTCAGTCTGTGTTGTGAGCCATTCCATCACTATACGCGAACGATGGACCGAACAGTTATCTTGAACAAAATAGATCTGTCCTTCTGGATAAGCAACTCGCACTGTTGGCACCATAACATCTTGCAAAATTTGCAGATAGGTCTGGCCGTTCATGCGCCCACTTGCTTCAACTAATTCTCCCGGTCCCATGGATGACATCCACCCCCAATACCCTGAAAATAACAATAAAGGTTTAATTTTGTTTTTAGACATTTGTCTCCAAACAATTGCCATGACGTTCAAAATAGGATAAAATATATAATAAATTATATAATAACTTTACTATAAGTAGGTATATAATACTACTGTATTATATAAAGTATATAATTTATAATAATAAATTAATATACAATATGTAACAAAAACCCTGTGCGATCCAATAAAGGCGTATTCCTGGTTCAACATAGGTACTAGAAAAAATTGTTATAAAAATGTAACTCATAAAAACCAAAAGTTATTGATTTTTTTATTTTTATAATCCATGCGAAATTTAACACTGAACATGGCAAATTTTCATAAGTTGACAACACTCCACCCGTCGGCAAAATCTTATTTTAATCTTTTTATTTTTACCTATTTTTATTTCAAAGAACACCGCCATACACTATCGCGTTGTAGGCACTATTTAAACTAGTCGCCGACTCTTTGATGTCGCTGACTGGTTGCCTGCCGGCGCGCTACTTGTTACCAACTTGCCAGTCTTTCATGGAGATAGCTTTCGATCGGACGTCCGTACGTATCACGTGCCGCTAAAGTTTCGCGAATAATGTCGTATTCCAAATCAGGATTTTTTTAATGTGTTGATGTACTTAGGCAAGACCAACTGTATTATGCAACTGCGCGTAGAACGTATGAGGTGCGCTTGTGACAGTACTGTCGCCGTCAGAGCGTGTGTTCCAACGCCTGCATAACCGTGTGTACACCACAGGCAGTGTTCATGGGCACGAGTCGCAGGCTGCTGATGCTGGAAGACCACGAGAGCGCAACGTTGAAACCGAGGAACAAGTGCTGGATATGTTTGCCGCGGACCCCACGCAAATCGGACACAAGTCACATCACAAGTGCGCTGCAAAGAACATTGTGTGGTCCTGGCCATTTTTAAACGCGATGCTATACAAAAAAATAATTTACCAATATTTTACATTCTATTTAACTAAATATCTGATGCAAGTAACTTTGTATCAATTAGCACTGTAAAAAATCATTTTTTATTAGTATCTGATTTGATGCTACACATAAACCGGCTTTGGATTTGGTTTCGGTGTTACCAAACCAAAACTCCATAAAACAACAAATTCAAATCGATACAGTGCAATCTCTCCACGTATTTAACATAGTTTTCGTTATATCACTTAATTAAAAATGTTAATAAACGATAAAAATGACTTAGGACATACAAAATGATAATAAACTGACGTTTTATTCATTATTTCTGGAGAACTTATAACATTTTGATCGATTTCAAATGGATCGATATATAATTGTTTTTTTTTATATGGCAACACGATGCTTAAAAAATCTTGTCTATTTGTCAAAATGACAGTTATCATTCGCTTTGTTTCTTTGCATCGTGAGTGTTGTTTTTGTGTGTTTTATAGCGACTATCTTGATTTTTTGTTAAAATGGATTCTGATTCTTCCCTTCTTGACGACCCCGGCACTTCTATGGACCCCAACCTTGTATTTACGTTGAACCTGGCACACCTACGGACACCGAACCTCGCCCTAACGATAACCCCGGCTTGAATTTGGACATGGATCCCGTGTTGCCTCACGGTGATGGTGATCTGATGACGAATGAGGTGACAACGCAGCGATGTGTGAATTGTGGAAGCGATTTATTTCATAGGAGGAGACACAGTCTCATTCTAATGGATGTGGGGTTAATTGTACAACATTGGATTGCTCCTCGTTTGGTAAGTTTTACTACCGTTAAATCTTAATGATTTTGAATAAAAATCAAACTCTTATAACACTAACAATATCTATTTTTTGGTTTGTTTAGATTGAAGATGATAGTTTTGTTTGTCATCCTTGCTGGACTATGGCTCTTAATCATTCGAGGACGCAAATAATAAATGAACCAACAACTAGCAGTGGTCATCGCCGAAGTATCTGTGTCTGCTGTGGATGCTCCTTGTTACGGACAAGATCTTATAGGCTGCATACTGAGACGGAAAGAGAATCTCGTATTAGGAATATGGTGATGGAACAGATTGCTCCTCGTCAAGTAAGTATCTATTTGAAACATGTCATATGTAAATTATATCTCACCACGGTTTTGTTATAATTCATATTAAAGTACAATAAAGCGGAAAACAGGAACATAAACAAGCTTGTATATATTGGCACTCCGGGGCTCTCCCCACAGCAGCATTTGAACATAGTTTAGCATATGTTTTTGCGTGGCTTGGTTTTGGGTATATAAATATGAAATCTAAGCACATCTTTTTTTGGTTTTATTTTTATTACTTCTGATATTTATTTATTTTGTTATAGTTACATGGATACGATCAAATCTGTCATACCTGCTGGCAACGGGTAGATCGAGCTGCTGTCCGTTCCACTGAGGCTGAAAGACATTCGGATGAAACAAATATCCACTTGCCTTTGTATACCAGAGCATCAGGCACTCAAAGATACTGTTTTTATCCAGATTGTCATTCAACCCAAAGGCTGGCTGTCCCTAAATGGCTAAGGGTGAAGTTATTTATAGATTATAAATTCTATGTGCCACAGAACTGTAGGATTTGCTCAATACATTTATATAGTAATAATTGGGAAGTTCTAGCTGATATCCAGTCACCCATTCATAGTTTTAATGCAGAACACATCCAAGATTTTGCAACATTTGTAAATGAGCGACAGTTAATCCTGGATTTTTGTAATATAGAAACTATATCAGATGAACTTTTGTATTATTGGGTTGGGTTGAGCAAAGAGCAATTTGGACAACTCTATTTAGAATTGCCAGAAATGCAAAACATTCGCCAAAATAAATTAGCGCTTGCTGCCTATTTAATTAAATTGCGAACGGGTGATAGTGATCAAAGGATCTCAACACTTTTAAATATACCTCGCACTACGCTAATGAGGTTAATGGGTCAAGCTCGAGATATAATAGAGCGAGTATTTGTCCCAAATAACTTAGGGATCAATAATATTAGTAGAACACAAATCTCTGAAAGGAATTTATTAATACCTAATGGTTTATTTGGAGGTGAAAATAGGCAACCAATTATTATAAGTGATGGAACATATTTATATGTACAAAAATCATCTAATTATATGTACCAAAAAGATACATATTCTTTGCACAAGTATAGGAACTTGATGAAGCTTTTACTTATGGTTTGTTGTGATGGATACAATATAGATGTATTGGGCCCCTATCCAGCTACAACATCAGATGCTAATATAATAATAAATGAATTTAATGAAGAAACAAAACCACTAAGGAGATATTTCCAAGCAGGTGATGTATTTATTCTGGATAGAGGCTTTAGAGATTCTGTGCCATTGCTGAGAGAATGTAATTATTCAGTTCATATGCCTGCATCCTTACAACAAGGTGAAACTCAACTGTCAACTCTTGCTGCTAATAAGTCGAGAGCTGTCACGGTTATTAGGTGGGTGGTTGAAGCGGTAAATGGCATATTTAAACAATCATTTAAATTGCTTAGGCACGAATTTTTTAATCGTGCATCAAGACATGCAATGACAGACTTTCGCATAGCAGCAGCTCTGATAAATAGGTTTCACCAAAGGATTAGAGACAGAGAGGATGCAGGGCAAATACTAGAAATAATAAATCAAAACATGCACATAAATAATTCTCTTGCTGATTTTGTCAATCAAAATAATTTAAATAGACGGCGAACAGATTTCCTCTCAATTAATATAAACATACATAATGTATCCTTTCCGAGGCTGGAATATAGTGATTTAATTCTAATTGCATGTGGAACATATCAATTGAAACAAGCACGTTCTTACTACGGAGAACACATAAGAGGCGATGGTTCCTATACTATTGAGCTGTGCAGAAATACTGCCAGCAACCTACTGGAAGGTTTCCCACTCCCTTCAGTCAACTGCAGTTTATTGCGTGGGAAAATACGGAGCAGACATATCAGTAGAAAAACATATTTCGTATATATATTATACGATGATACGATGCCGAATAATACTCTTAAGGATCGGACAGGGTTTTTGTTACATGCTGTACTTACTGTATTAAAATTGTAATAAATAAATATTTATATAGGCAGTGATACGTGTATATTTGTTAAATTAAATACAATATTATGTAATTAAATGGGGTGGACTATACATAATAATTTACTAATTGAAAGGTAACTTACCCAATGTTATTTTACCACTGGCTCTGTTAGGTAAAATATTTTGAGGTTGGTATCGTTCATTAGGTTTCCTCCACAGTATTTTTCGACCGTCACAGTCTGATCTGAAGGTTTTTTCTTCACTGAAGATAACGATATTGTTTTCCCAATCAAAATTAAGGTATTCCTGGGCAAAGCGCAATCGTTTTCTTCGATGTTCTTCTGTTAGACATATTTTCTTTGCAGGTCGATAACTGTGAATGTTCGCTGCATGTAAATGTCTTCGAACCGTGGACAGAGATATTCCATGCCGTTGCGAACTGTAACGAGTGGATGTGAACGGCGATGTAGTGTGAACGTTAACAATATCCCGATGACGTTCAGATTGGTCCGTATAGATCCCAGTAGTCCTCCGACCCATGGACCTTGTCTTAACATCCCGGTTTCTAGGAATCTGCGCACCCATAAGCGAACCGTTTGTCTCTGTATAGAAAATAATGGTTTTAAATAAGTTATTAAATACCACTCACAAGATACCGCAACACACTAAACAAAAAAAAAATCGGAGAACACAAATAATATTATAATAATTAACTTGCTGCTATGCCAAGCTGTCTCGCAATTCCTTTTATGCTCACATTTTGTTCATACAGAACAACTATTTTAGTTCTCATAAAATCAGTAATCATTTTAAAAAACCGCCCCTAAGACGACCCACTGACCAATAATGGATAAATCGTAGTCGTTTACTCTTCGTCGTTTTAAGTGAACGTTTACATCAAACATTGTAGTTATAACTTGAGGGTATGGATTAATTTTATAAAGAAAACATAAGAAAGTAAAATTAATGGATACCCTCAAATTATAACATCTATCGATTAGACAGAGATATAAAGATAAAGTGACTCGGACGATAGTAGATAACAATTTCATCGCAATACATATGGTCTCACTGGCTAGTTCAGCAAACTGCCGGTTTGAGTATGACGACATTCGGTGATGCGTGGTTCGAAACCGAGTCGAAACAATGAACTCTTTTTGAAAGTATTCTTTGGATTATTCGTAAGGAATTCTTTAGTAGCTGTGTAAAATTTTAAAACTTGAGTGGTTAGTACATACTGAGGCTGTGTGTACCTACTAACGAAAACGTATTATTATTGTGATATAAACAACATTAGGTATGTGAATAATCACGTCATATTAGGCTTACGTTTATGACGAAATAACACAGATACTTACTTATGTCTAAGACATAAGTACACTATACTTATGATACTGATTATAATATTAGAAAAATCGCTTTCCATTGATGGTTTATTAGTGGCGCCTGTGGCGCTAAAAGAATTTCAAATAAAAAGTGAGGATAATGTAAGATAATAATAATTGATGTGGTGTTCTGAGTGATAAAGAATGCAATGTTAGATAATTATTGATTTATGAAAGTTGATTAATGCAATGCGAGTTTCGAGTTAACCACTTTTTCAATAGATGGCGTTGAGCAAATGTCTTCATATTGTGATCCCGGTGAAGTTTTGGAACGAAGTTCTTTTACGGAGCTTGCGGTAGGAACGAAAAACTTGGGTAACGAAAAAGCGTTATGCCTCATTTTTCATAGTAATAGAAAGAGGCAGAGAGAGAGAGAGATAGTTGACAGGGTTTCCGAGGGTGCTGAAGCCGACAGTGAGGTCAAAATGAAAAGCCAAGATGGCGGTTGCAAAAATTTTCAAATTTTTCGTCATGGGTGTCGGTTTCATGGTTTGCGAGGGTGCTGAAGCCGATAGTCAGGTCAAAATGAAAATCCAAGATGGCGGCTGCAATTTTTTTTAAATTTTTTGTCATAGGTGTCTTTTTCATGGTTTTCTTGGGTGCTGAAGTCGATAATAAGGTTAAAATGAAAATCCAAGATGGCGGTTGCAAAAATTTTCAAATTTTTCGTCATGGGTGTCGTTTTCATGGTTTTCGATGGTGCTGAAGCCGATAGTGAAATCAAAATGAAAATCCAAGATGGTGGTTGCAAAAAATTTCAAATTTTTCGTCATGGGTGTCGTTTTTCATGGTTTTCGAGGGCGGCCGGTGTCGAATATAACCAAAGTAAATGGGTTGCTTTTCACACGGGCCACCTTATGTAGAAGCTCTTTCGAGGGGCAAGCAACATTTCTAACATTGTTTACAGAGAGGCAATTTTTTAGTTACATAAGGTTTAAATCATGACTACGGGCCACCTTATGTAGAAGCTTTTTCGAGGGGCAAGCAAAATTTCTAACATCGTTTACAGAGAGGCAATTTTTTTGTTACATAAGGTTTAAATCATGACTACTTTCAAGTTTTAACCATAATTTACCATGATTACTCTTCAACACACTCCGCCAGATGGGCAGTTGATTTATTGTGTAGGTACGGCAGTTGCACACCCAAGTAGCACTGCTATATCATAAAAAAGTATTGTATGTTATGTCTTCGAGACAATAACAAAAATTTTGGCCATTGTCTTGGTTAAAACCATATTGACCCTCAATATATCTTAAGGTTTACAGAATAAGTTAAGAAAGACTTCAAACTACTTTTCAGATAAAGTTCAGTACGATTTAAGAGGTACACCATTGATGAATTCTTCCTTTTAGGTTCTTGATTTCTCGACGCGTTATAAGGCATTATATTGGTATGTAAGATATCTACAATACCAAGTTAAGTGTATTAAAATTTACCGCAGAGAAGAAACCAACACTTAGAAAAACTAACTTCAAACTTCACCTACTCATCTCAGATATACTTTAGATAAAATGGTGGTATTATTTTACAAGTTAGTATTCTAAAACAGACGCAAAATAAAATGGACATATGGCTGTTTGGTCAGATAATCAGCCTCAATCAGGCGCTTTCATTTTTATTTATTTTCAAAAATCAAAGTGACACTTCGTCGGATTGTCATTATGAACCATGACGATGCGGTGACTGCAGTCAAAAGGGCTGTGGTAGAGAACCCCAGGTAAGGGATGCGTTACCAGGCAAGATCGGAAGATTCTTCCTTTTCAATGAAGAAGTGGCAATTACACCTTTCCTAAGCGACACATTATTGTTTTCCGACATCCACGCGAACGAAGTCGCGGGCACAGCTAGTTTATTATAAAATTGGGCATCCTAACAAGCATCACTTCCTCTCATGAGTTCCCACGTTGATGTCACAAGTTGCGCCAAATTTTCTTTTCTCCTGATTTCTGACGAATCCCAATTTAAAATCATTTGACCCCACAGGTTTTCTATTGGGTTTAGGTCAGGACTTTTAGATGGCCAACTTATTGTTTTGACACCTTCTTGACTGGCTAGCCAATTTTGCACCACAGCAGCTCTGTGTATGGCACAATTATCATGCACGAAGTAAATATCCGTGTTTAGGTAAGCAACACACACAGTCGGCAACATTACGTCACGTAATATTTGCAAATATTGGTGACTATTAAAGCGGCTACCAACTTCTACAAGTTCACCAGGTCCCATGGAAGACATCCAGCCCCAGTAACCCAGAGTTTATTCTACCGCTGGTTCTACACGACAGTAAACAATTTTCATTATAACGTTCACCTTTCTTTCGCCATAAAATTTTTCGTCCATCCTTATCAAATTTGAAGGACTTCCCATCAGTAAATATAACAACATTTTCTTCCCAATTAAAGTCCAGATATTCTTGGGCAAACCGGACTCTTGCTTGACGATGAGCAGCAGATAATTGAATTTTACTTGCCGGCTTGTATTGTTTCAGTCCAGCAACATGCAAATGTTTTCTAACTATTTGAACAGAAACATTAAACTGCACTGCAGTTGGCCGAGTAGGTGTAAAAGGATTTACAGTATGTCTACTAACAATCGCTTGGTGCCGTTCTAATACGGGAGTAAACATTGTTGGTGTTGGTCCTGAACGATCCTTTTGAACATTTCCTGTTGCTTCAAAACGTCTTATCCATAATCTGACTGTATTTCTCTGAAACAAATAAATGAAACAGGTGTCACTTTACGTTTAATTATATAAAAATATGTTTGCTTACGTTACGGCATAAGGAATAGCTAGGTATAAAATCGAAGTATAAAATTAGAAAAATACACTTACTGCTATATTAAGTCTCCTAGCAATCTCTCTGATGCCAACATTCTCCTCGTGCAAATAGATTATTTTATATTTTAAATAATCAGTCAATTGAGACATGATAAAAAACTAAACAAAAACCAAAACACAATAAGAAACACACAACAATAAAAAATAAATTAATACATTGGAAAATACGTTGTTTTCGCAATTTAGTAAGGTAAGGCACGGTAAAAAATGTTCGCGCGTAGTCACTGCAATTGTGCGTAGACTGGCTTTAGCTTTATTGTCACGGTTCATTTTTATTTTCCTACCCGTATCCTTAGTAACATTTGAATACCAGATAATGAATACGCATATTTGTCTTTCAACTACCCACATAATACAAGTTAGGCGAAAATATTACCAATTTAGAAATGTTATATTTGAAGAATGGATCTATCAATAGTTATTTACAATAATGCAAGAAATACTTATTGAACAAATTCTAAATTGAAAGCAAAACAATATTCCGCGACACAGGATTTGAACTCGCATCTTGTTCGTCTCAGCCTTATACACAGACCACGAGACCAAATCTACTTGAATACAACAATCAAAATAAGCTATTAGTACCAATCTAATTATTATATACAATACTCTGATATCCTAACGCTAACGTTTTAAAGATCAAAGGAGATGTTCTACAAATGTATGGAGCCTGGGCTAGCACTATGTACACAAAATGTAAATATCGCTACACAATATAGTAACCGTTTTATAATGTTAATTTTCTATAATTTGATTTCGTTCTAATGAACATTAAAATTAACTCGGTCAAGGAGAGCAACACAAAATAAATATGGCGAATCAGCAATATGCGAAATTTCACTATGACAATGACGTTCGACTGATGTGTCTATCTATCAAGGAACATATTTACTCTAGTTATCTATACAACTGTATTGTACTCTATGTAATATGTACGAAAAAAAAACAAAACACGAATTCCGAAAATACTTTTGGTTTCGTTTTAGTCATAATAATAAAATAGGACTACAGGATATTCTACTCGATTGCGGCAGTACATCTTATATTACCTATTTAAACGATTGGTTATATCAGTGTCAAGAGGAGCAAGAAACAAAGGCTTGAACTTTATTTTGTTGATCTAACTGTCCTGGTGTTTCATTGTTTAATACCTATTAGTATACCCTGGACTTCGATAATTCATAGGAGAGTAGTGAGCTGTGCAGTACCTAACAACTGCTAGTTTTTGGTAGAGTAGTGAACTATTCCTATTACACAGTAACAGCTGGGAAGAAACCAACTATATTACAGCAACAACCAACCAACCAACTAGGCAGTAACAGTTTTTCAAACAAGTTCTATGATATTTAGTTAGTATTAGGATGAGAAATCAGTCATGAGAGGTATACATAATAAATAAAACAACTTGTTGGAACTTATGACTTTATTCATTTTCCACAATATCGTCTCTTATTAATATTCCATCCAGGAATGACGCCGGTGCGTCTATGCTCTCTTGGTACCGAGCCCAACCCAAATACCACACAATGGTCATTATGTGAGCACAGCAACCCACTGTCCGTTTTCCTGATATACAACTACAATAATAGCTGATTATTTTATCATCCCAACTTGATCCTTCCCTTGCCAGCAATATATATGTATAATATGTTCGTCCTGAGCTATGTTGAGATTGTATACGGCCTCTGATTAAAAGAGGATCAAGTTGGGGTGGGGTTGCTTCTGCCACTACTTCCAGTTCGTCCGATACTTCTACATGAAATGATCCATGCTGCCTAATATGTTCCCCGAAATAGCTTCTAGCCTGTTTTATTTGATAGGTACCCAGCCCAAAAAGTATCAAGTCAGACATGGTCATTTCAGGGAAAATACTTAACTCTGGAAGTTGACCATCAATTCTTGTGAATTGGGCTCTGTAGCGGTTGATCCGGTTGGCAATTATAAGTTCTGCTAACCGGTTGGGCATATTTTTTCTCTGTATTGCTCGAGTAAGTATAGCACCAGCATCTGGTCTATTTTCAATCACTGGATGGAAGGCATTAATTATAGCTGCACAAATACGAACATCATCCATTAGATGGGTGGCAGCCAAATTAAAATATTCATGTCTCAGTAGCTTAAAGTCTCTTTTCAATCGACCATTCACTACCTCTACCACCCATCTGCATAGTGTCACACACCTTGTCTTATTCGCACTGATGGTTGATAACTGAGTCTCTCCTTGTTCTAAGGACTCCGGTTTATATACTTTGAAGCCCAACCCCTCTAGCATTGGAATGGAATCACGAAAGCCTCGATCCAAAATGAAAACGTCATTGGGCTGAAAAAAAGCCCTTAGGCCCTCGTTTTCATTTTGGAACAAAGCTTTCATGATGTCAGAATCTGATTCGGTTGCTGGATAGGGCCCCAAAATATCAAAAATGTAACCATCAGTGGCAACAATGAGAAAAGGTTTAACTAAGTTTCTATATTTGTGCAAGCTATAAGTTCTTTTTTGGAACAGGTAGTTGGATGATTTTTGAAGGTATATATAGGTACCATCACATATTACTATTGATACCCTTGCCTCTCTGTTTCCGAACAAGCCCTCGGGTATTAATAAATTCCTATTAATTAAATAATTTCTTGTATGATTGATTCCCAAGTGGAGAGGCACAAATAAGCTTAGTAATGCCTCTCTAGCTACTTGAAGCAATCGTGTTATTGAGGACTTGGTCAGATGAAACAGAGAGGCAATCCTTTCATGGGAGTCCCCTCTACGAGCTTTCACCAAATAAATTCCCAAAGCAGTTTTTGGGTTTTTGCAAGTCAATGCTGGGCTTATTATATTTAAAATATTCATGAAATTGTCTTTTGTGACTCCAGTCCAGAACTTAAAAAGTCCTTCATCAATATTACTCATATTATTGAACTCTAATAATTGATTTATTTCATCGTCCTGGACACTCAGCCTCAGCATTGACTCTATCTCATTTTTTGTAAATGTATTGGAGAACTGATGCTGGTCCAGAAACTCCCAGTTGTATAATGATTTATGTTCATTACATACTCTTGCATTTTCTGTCACAAATATTTTTTCCGATTTCAATATAATTTTTCGCAAGTATTCCGGCACTCTATTTCGTTCTACATTGTTACAAGCCGGCACAAAGCAATGAGCACTTGTCTGTGTTGTGTGTGTAAAACCATCAATTGTTATTGATGCACTTGGTGGCTCGATTTCAAATTGTTGCACAACTTCTTGCTCCATTCTTATATTTTCCTCTGCACGTGTCCAGCAGTTGGAACAAAGTAGCACATGTTCTGGTAACTGAAACAATATAAGAAAACAATTTACTCAGAGGCAACAGAAAGGGTTATAGTTAAATATGTGAAAAAGTAAATTGGCACTGACAGGTGAGGCGTCGCTCTAAGATTTACAATTGACTAATAGTCACTGGTTAGAGTCTACTAAGTGCACAGTTAGGTTACTTGTCTATAGTGGTTTAGTAAATTAAAAAAATATAACCTCATTGGGATAAATTCTTGCAGCAACTTCATCTCTCACAGGACCACTAGCCACATGTGTTGGCCTTCGGTGTAGCGACATTCTACACCATGCACACATAGAGTCAGGGTTTTGGTTAGATGGGCCTGGAGTTTGCCGGTTATCCTCAATCCGCCTTGCACGCTCCACATTTCTGTGTGCTGATACCCAACAAGCATAGCAAACCAGTCCTCCTGCCGGAATCTGAATAAAACAAAAGAATACAATATGTATTGCCTATTCACACAATTATTTCATTCTAAAAGTAGACAAATAAGTAAATTCTCAATGTTACCTCTCTTGGATATATTGTTGCTATTATTCTGGTCCGTTCAGGTCCTTCAGGTATGGAGTGGCTGCGTGTTTGGGCCAGAGACCGTCGGCACCATACACATTCATTAGTATCAGCAGCAGGAGCTGCTATGATTCCTTGCTGATGTAATGTTCGCCGAGTATGTACCCAACAAGCAAAACATACTAAGCCACCATCGGGTATCTAAAACAAAAAATATGATATTTAGAAATAATAAGTATAGTACATACACATAGTTATTTGGATAACTCTTGACTGTTCTTTTTTTTCTGCCTGCAACTCTGTTGTCTTGGATAATAATTAAGAAACATCTGCATTAATTTTTTTTAAGCCTGCCTTGTATGAACAAAAAAGAAAACAAACCTCTCTTGGAGCAATTGTTTCAGCAATGTATTGTCTTTCAGCACCCTCGGGAATAGAGTGAGCACGCCTGTTAAATAAAGATGTTCTACACCTAACGCAAACATTGATATCATGGCGATGCTGGAGTTCGTGATCTTCATGTGCCAGAGCACTACCAGATGACATTTCTTGCATTATAATGCCAAAGCATTGTGAGCACATTACTCCATTTTCATCAACCTTAAACAAAAAAAGAATAAGGTTATACAGTGTTTATAGATAGATATAAGATGTTATAGTATAAAAATAAATAAAATGTTTTTACCTGATGGCCAAGATACCGCTCGATGACCGAAATTATTTCGGGACCCATATCATCGGCAACATAATATTGTTCATTTTCATTTATTACAGAGGTGCACTGTAGGCACGCCATTGTCAATAAACTGGAATAAGTTTACAATGTGTTAGAATATGAAACAAGGGAACAAAACATCGTATAGAAATAGCATTTGAACAAAACAACAAGTAAATGCACGGGTTAAAGGGGACATACCTGGAACTGAATTTGTTATTGTAGAATACCACATACACGACAGAGTCAAAATCACAGGCGAATCAGAAACCATATAACAAAGCCGAGGTCAACAGGGAAGTAATCAATCAATGTCCGTAGTAGTAAACTGTTGTCGTAAAACCAAAATAAAAACACTAAAAACTCCGAAACACATCCAATACAACACGCGCGAACACAACGATTCAACGACAACGATTCAAAGACAAAGTCAAACTGTCAAAGTTGTCAAACGTCATGTCAAACACCTGTCATGGCTTCCATAAAAATAGGGTTATCCTATTAAAAAACTTCCCAAATAATCATTTGCTGAACACCTGTACTTTACTTCAAATGAATTTCTTTGTATTTTTATGAAAATCCCCATTTTTTTTCCTATTTATCAATGTAGTGTACATGGTGCTGGCCCAAAATCAAACATCTCCTTTGCGTATCTATATTATTATTGTATTTGTTCATCGAGCAGCGCTAGTCCGATAAACTCATACAAATGCAATAACCCTAAGGCTGGTTTTATAGTAACGTCGCTACACGCGCCGCTGGGCAGCGCGCGCGTTCGGATGTATGGGGTAGTAGTTGCGTTTCAAAGTCCTCACCGGACCGCAGGTCCTCACCGGACACGGATGTTTCGGGAGGTTCCTGTACATCATCAGGCGGGAGGAGACGCCCGGGTGTCACCATTGCGAGGATCGCCCAGAGGACACGGTGGAGCATACGGTGGAGGTCTGCCCCGCTTGGGCGGAGCACTGCCGTGTCCTCGTAGAGGCGATCGGCAGCGGCGGCGACCTCTCCCGTCCGGCCCTGGTTCAAGCCATGGTCCGAAGCGAGAGGGATTGGGAGGCAGTCACCTTCTTCTGCGAAGCAGTCATGCTAGCGAAGGAGGTGGCGGGACGGCTGAGGGAGCGAGCCTCAAGTCTCAGCCGCCGCGGGAGACGCTACAGGCGTCGGGAGCCGCGTGACGACTCCCGGCCACCGTAGGCGCGGGCCTGCGGACGGAGAGTAATAGGTAGCTCTCCGTCCGATCAGGACCAGGCCCGTGCCGGACGGCGCGTATGTGTTCCACGCGCGCCTCAAAGAGATGTCAGCATACAGGAAGGGGCCCGCTAGGGCCGAAGCCTGCCGGGGTAGCGGGATCGTCCGAAAGGGTTACCGCTGCCCCGGAACATAAAGGGCTAAGGAAGGAACACGGGTGGGTTTTAGTCAGTAAGAGTCTGACACTCCCTTCCGCTCCACCCAGAGCGGGAGGTGTCATTAGATGATTTCCCATCCAAAAAAAAAAAAAAGTCGCGCGCTTGAGCAGCGCCGTTCAGTAATACAGTGCACCGTTGTTCAAGCGCACGCTGCCCTGCGGCGCGTCTAGCGGCGTGACTATAAAACCAGCCTTAATATTACAGGCAGAGGGTTCAAATTCGTTCGTTTATAGGGTGGGTCAGCTAACTGCTATCACCGACTGTACATACATGTGATTGACTTCTGTACTCTCTGTATTTTGTGGAACTGTTGTCTTTATTTGCGATCGTGTCATTTAGCGAAAAGGCCGGTTTTAATCTATCGATTGAAATACGGGTTTCACGGCCGGGTAACTGAATACGATATACCTTTGGTTCTCTGTTAATAATAATAATAATTATGTTTATTCAAAAATTATAAGGCATGAAAATTAGTACAGTTTTGCGTAAATAAAATTATATTGCTAAGACTTACGTGCCTGAACTAGGTAATCCTGTGTTTCAGGCGAGATAAGCTAAAATAGTCTTAAAATTAATAAATAATCAAAAGTTGACAATAGACAAATAACTCTTAGTTTCTAAAGATAATTATTTAACTTAAGTGAAGTTTGTATACCTACATTTACTTTAAAAGAATTAGTAAATTTACTGTTTCTTCATAAGACATGCTTCAGAGAGCATCCTTGAGTATTTTCTTACAATTTGTATAGTTTACAGAATAAATGTTTGCTTTCGAATTTAGTCTATTATATAGGAGAGATCCGAGGTTCAGGTAAAATTTGGATATAAAAGCATGTTTTGTTGAAAGGACGATGCGTCAAAACGTCCCCCCAATCCTTACATCGACCAACAGATTTGAAATGTATCTCAGTTAATACATCTTAGAAAGGTGATAATTTTTTACTATGGCGACATCTCTCGAAAGTGCGGGATATTCCAAGAAAACCATGTTTTTTTAATATTATTTTTTTAGGCACAAAATAACGGTTTGTAAACCACATTCTTCGATTTTAAAGTGTTATTATAATTATTACATATTATCTTTGTTATTATATAATGGATTCCTATTTAAATCGATAAAAAAACATTTATGTAAAAAGTTATTGGTACCAAGTGGTAAGTTTATTTAACAGCAATGACTCAATAATAAAGTTTGTTAACAATGACGGTCGGCTCAGGTAAAGCGGCGCATAGGCAACTCATATCAGCAACCCCACCCGCTCCCCTTCCTCTACCCCGCAACCGCTGTCACCCGTCCCTCTTCTACTTGAAGCTCAAGTTAGTCGTTCGCTGTGCACGACGCTACGTTGTTATCCTGTGTGTTATTGGATTATTTTCTTTAAGAGTGACCCCTGCATGTTTATTGGACCTGATTGATAGCTTCACGTTTGACCCTGGCACGTTAAAGGACTTTGTTTTAAGTAAAATGGAAACCGGACGCCGATGTGTTTTGTGCCCGCGATCTATATTACGGCAAAGGCGACATATCATGCAGGATACTTTACCTCAAAATAGACCTGATTTAGCTGAATATATTATTCAAAATGGACTCGTACAGGTATGTATCCACTTTTCAATTATTATTGTATGATATGATGTGCACGTTATATGACGTGCACTATTTCATTTTATTTTTCTTGTCATATCTATACTTAATAATATTAAATAAAAGAGGAATGATTTGATTGTTTGTTTGTTTGCATTGAATGGGCTCAGAAACTACTAGACCGATTTAAAAAATTATTTTACCATTAGAATCCTACATTATCCCTGATGGACATAGGCGGCTACTTTTTAACCCAGGAAAAATAACAGTTCCCTCATAGGATAGGTCACGGAAGCGAAGCCGCGGGCAAAGTGCTAGTGTAAAATAAAATGTTTTTTTACACCGTGTGGCGAATTATATGGCTTCAACCATAGGGTGAAAAATGTGCTCTTTCAGCGTGTAATAAGTTTTCTTTCGTTTTAGGTTGTTTTCAACAACATTATGGCTGTATGCCATAGATGCTGGCAAAGAGGCAACAATTCCGTTGATCGGAGAGGGCGCGATCAAGCTAGGGTTTTGAATGATCCAGAACTTATAGCAGAACCTGTGGCAGAACCCGTTCCAGGACCTGTGCCCGAACCCATTCCAGGCCCAGCGCTGGAACTCGTCCCAAGACCTGCGCCAGAACCTGTGGATATTCCAGATGCGGATCAACAAGAAGCTCAGATTTTCATGCCTGATCATGTAAGAACTCCAAATTCATCTCGGCGCTGCATATATAGGCAATGCACAAATGAAAATCTGAGACGAATCCCAGCTTCTTTAAAATTGTACGCCGTATGTAACTATCGCTTATATATGCCACCCAGTGCCCGACTGTGTGAAGATCATTTAATGCATTTGGAATTGGAGGAGTTGTTAGATGCTGTCAACGTGACCCATTATTTTAACTCAGAGTCGCTTACAGCCATGACGAATATGCTGATACAAGCAGTCAATAATAGCCCAAGGTTGAATTTCGAATCCCCTACGGGGTTAGATGAAAACCAGCTTCATTTTTGGACCGGTCTAACCGTTGATAATTTTAATATGATACTGGAAGAAACACCATCTCTAGCAGAGAGAGATCGTCATCCGCGAACTGTTCTGGGAATCTACCTGACAAAACTAAGGACTGGTGAAACTAACCAAAGGCTGTCAACATTATTTAAAATGTCAAGAAGTCAACTTGAAAGAAAAATAAAAATGGCGAGGGAATGTTTGTTACAGGATTTTGTTTCAAGACATCTTGGATTAAATCACATAACAAGAGACAGTGTTCTCGAGAGAAACCTTTTGATTCCTAAACAGATTTTTGGAAATGACGAGAATACAAAGGCCATTTTGATTTGTGATGGAACGTATATATATATAGAAAAAAGTGCGAATTTTTTCTTCCAACGGGCAAGTTATAGCAATCATAAGTTTAGGAACTTGCTAAAACCATTTTTGATAGTATGCAGTGATGGATACATCATAGACGTAATGGGCCCATACCCCGCAACTACTTCTGATGCATCAATAATGCAATTAATAATGAACAACGAAAAACATGCAATGCATTGGTTTTTAAACCCTGGTGACGTCTTCATTCTGGACAGGGGATTTCGGGACAGCATCGATGACATAGAGTCATATCAATATGAAGCCCATATGCCTCCCTCAAAGGACCGAAACGCTACTCAATTGACTACTGAACAGGCAAATAAGTCCCGCTTAGTCACAATTTGCCGATGGGTAGTGGAAGCGGTGAATGGCAAATTCAAAAATAGATTTAAGTTGTTGAGACAGAAATATTTTAATAGAACGTTACCTAACATGTTCATCGATTTTAAAATTGGTGCAGCCATAATTAATGCATTTTATCGTGTCGCTATAGATAATGTACACGCTCCTGAGATTCTCAGCATAATCCACTCTCAAATAAACACACCAAATCTATTGAATAATTATGTACAAATGAAAAACTTAAATAGGCAAAGAGTGGCTTTTGTACCAATGGAAGCAAATACTCCTCATTTTGAAGATTTCCCTCGTTTATCCGAAAACGATGTTTTCCTTTTTGCTTTAGGAAGCTATCATATCAAGCTTGCGAAATCATATTGTGCAGAGCACTTACGAAATGGAGTTTACCATATTGAATTATATAGAGAAACTGAGCTGCGTGATTTACATCTATATAATATATTACAAAGAAATGTGTGGTTGGTCCGAGTTCGCGTACAATCGCGACATGTTAGGTCACGCATTTATTATTCGTATATTTTAATAGATCGTGATTCGTCTTATAGAAATTCAATTGCTCACTGGTATTGCACGTGCCTTACAGGAAATCGAACTGTAGGAAGCTGCGCACATATCATTTCAATTGTGTGGTACATGGGGCTAGGACGTTACATTGATTTTAATCCACCGGCGGAACTACTCAATAGTATCATAATTGATGAAAATTAATATTGCACAGATATATATCTATACAATATTAATTGTCATCAATTAATATTGTATAGATAATTATCTTAATGGCGATATTCTCCAGAAAGGTCAGGTGCGTAGTACTCGCAACCGGCGTGCGTATATGACTAGATGTATGAACGTAGACGAAGCGAAGGGAGTATGTAAGGATCGTAGCAAGCCTAGCCCTGTGGGAAAAAGGCGTGAGTTTATGTATTATGTTTATATGTAGTCCCGCCCGTGGATCAATGTAACGTCCTAGGCCTATTTCCGTATTTATTGTGTTCTGTGGTGCTCCATGACGCTTCATTTTATTATTATACCCTATAATATTATTATTTTATAACATGTTTGTAACGAAATAAAAATATATATATATAACATTTTTTAATTTTGATTTATTTCTAAACCCCATAGATTTTTGAGTTACAACTGGTTGCTAGTCTTTTTCTTCTCCTTCCTGTCCTGTCCTTATGAACCTACAAACACATAAAAAAAGTCTGTTGGAGGGGGGGGACGGGTCTCATACAAATCTGGTCATCGTCTTTTGTGGACAAACTATATCTTTACGTTTTTTATTAGTATATCTAGTGCTGTAGGGTAGAGCTTTGTGTTGTTTTAATACAATGCCCATAATAAATAGCTGTCGAACTGTTAATACTTTACAAGATTTGTACAGGAGGTTAGTAAGAAAAGGGAAAGGGCGGAAAGTAGACACTTTGAGAATCGCCCTCTGAGCTCTCTCGATGGTTAGTAACATTGTTTTACCCGCTCCACCCCATGTGGTAATACAGTACGTTAAAATCGATTGACATAGAGCAAAGTAAACTTATCTAACTATTTTTGGGTCAGCAATACAGCGTAACTTTTTAAAAACAAATATCAACTTGCGAATTCTATTATTTAAAGCTTCTATATGTTGTTTAAACGAAAGTGTTTCATCTATCATAACACCAAGGCATTTCGTTGTATTTGCCATTTTAATTTTAGGACAAACACATTGGTTATTTGTGGGAATTGTGCAGTAATGAGCATATAATGTCGAGATAGTGCCAGTTGATGTTTGCTTGCGCATCGAAAACTTAATATATTTTGTCTTGTCTGCGTTTAGTGTTAGTGAATTAAGTTGAAGCCATTTATTAACAATATGGAATCCGCGTTGCGCAACTTTGTAGACATTTTTTTCTGAGTCAGCCGAAAACAGAAGGGCAGTGTCATCAGCATAAGAAAGAATTTGGCCATGATCTAGACATAGATTACAAAGATCGTTTATGTATATCAAAAATAGTGTAGGCCCTAAAATACATCCTTGGGGGACTCCGAAGGACGTGTTTCTTTTATCCTCGCTGAGAACATCTCCAATTCATACACATTGGGTATGATCTTCTAGATAGCTCTTAAATAGTTTCAGCTGGGTGCCTCTGATACCTATGGTTTCAAGCTTGTGCAACAGAATAGGGATAGAAACCGTGTCAAAAGCTTTGGCGAGGTCCAGGAAGATTCCTACTGTGTGGTTACCATTATCAAGTTCTTGCGCTAGATAGTTAGTCAGATGGTGTACAGCATCTTCTGTTGACATTTTAGGCCTAAATCCAAACTGCCGCTGAGACAAAATGAATTTATCTTCCAAGCCTTTTATTATATTTGTTTCTAATATTTTAGTCATAGAAGGCAGTAACGAAATAGGTCTATAATTTGTGACTTGATCTTTACTGCCTGATTTATAAACGGGGACAACAACAGCTTTTTTTAGGCACTCGGGAAAAACACCTGCAGATAAACATTTTTGGAAAATATAAGTTAGTGGCGGTACCAAAATGTGCTTGAACTGTTTAATAATTTTATTCAAACTCAAAACTCAAACTCAAAGCATTTATTTCAATTAAACCATTTACAGGCACTTTTGAATTGTCAAGAAGTCGGTCAGTCAGAAAATATGAAGCTAGTTGCCCATTCCAAAGCGTAGGTACCTATGGAGAAGAACGGGCAAGAAACTCCATGGACACTCTTTTAAATTATAGTTTTACAAAAATATTAGTTACATCATTTATTTTGAATTTATAATTATGTGAGAACGATGTAAAAAAAGAAACTTACTACGCGTTAAAAGCGTCCAGAGTACAGCAAATAGTAACAAAACAACAATTCAAAATAAAATAATTCAAAATAAGCCGAGGCAGCTGAGTGATGACCAGCCCCAACTGACGGCGCCCGTTCACGAACATGACGCATAGATCAGCACCATTCAGCTCAACCATTTTGAAGGGAGCTAAATGATCCAACACACACGCCACCGTCAGCGAGACATTTGTGTGAGCATGACATACCAGGGCTCATTCAAGTCAATGAAAGACATTATTACCCGGTAAATGGTAGCACTATAGTACATAGAACTCACATCTGTGCTATGCAATTATACAATATAAAGCCCTATAAGCCTATAAGGCCCTTCGCCCAGAACCGTGCTGGAGAGCGGACGTGTGTCAAAATTAAATTAAAATTTATTTACTATCTCCGTCTCCGTACATAGTAATATCGAACTTCTGATAGTGGATTAGTGTTCAACATAGAAACGACAGACAAGCGAGTGCATAATCGCGAGGTGTGGGCATACCGCGCTCCCTCCGGTCCGCCTTCGCCCCCGCGTGAATGAGAGCGTGCTTCATAATTGCCATCCCGCTCACCTGCGTGGTGCGTGACTGTATGCTGCTCACTCAATACCACATCTACTACTTCGACGCTTGTTAGCTGCGCGTACGGTGACGCTCATTGTTGGAGGTATCTGCTGATTGATAAGTTTACGCTCGTTGCGGTTGCTTACTATGTTTCTTCGGCGTACACCTCCCAACACGCCTTCTGAGGAAGAAACTGTTGAACCCAACGTCTCATCTCGTACGATAATCCAATCCGGCTCAACCCCAAACCTAACCGCAATTGAGCATGAGAATGTCACCACAAGGTTCAAACGTAAACGGGATGAAGAGCCTACCTGTTTGGAGGAGATCCGTCAACTGATGGCTGATGCTGCAGCACAAACTGAGTCAAAGTTCGCGGTGTTGCAGGCGTCGATGTCCGCAATTAGTACTCAAAATGAAGACATAAAAACCAGTATTCAATTTATTTCCAAGCAGTACGACGATTTGATCGTCAAAATAAGCCAACTAGAAACGGAACGTCGGGCAGACCGTTGTCTTATTCAACGTCTAGAAGATACAGTTGAAAATCTAGAAAGACAGCTACATTCCACCAGAATCGAAATAAAAAATGTACCCAAGAGATCTGGCGAAAGCAAAATCGATCTCTGTGAGCTTGTGAAGTCAACGGCTACTGCCCTTAACACGCCGATCCAAAGTCAGGATATTAAAGATGTGTTTCGCATCAACAAAAAAGATGACCCGTCATCGTCACAAATTATCGTGGAGTTCTCAAGCGCCGCCACCAAGGAAACTATAATAAAAGGGGTACGGCAATTTAATATTAAAAACAAAACGTGTAAATTGAACACAACCCATTTAAAGCTAGCGGGCCCTGCAAAACCAGTCTATGTAGCTGAAAAGTTAACCTTGAAGGCGCAGCGTTTATATTATCTCGCACGAACATTTGCTAAAGATAATGCCTTTAAGTACTGTTGGACGTCATACGGTAAAATATATCTCCGACAAGCTGAAGGTGGGAAGCAAATTCCAATACGCAAGGAAGAAGACTTAGACATTCTTCGACTAAATAAGTGACTAGGAATGTGTTATTGTACCTCTCTGGTTATCTTTACTTTACTATATAAAAATTATTACACTTATTATTTACTCCATATGAAACTTTTACACACTAAACTATACCTCAAACCGATTAATCACTCGCTCACCAACAATGAACATGAAATAAATATTTTACATCTATATACATATGTACCGGAACACCTATCTTACACTTATTACATAATTATTACACTTTGTATTCAATCCATAATAACTTTTTACACCAATCACTACATTCCAAACATCTTAATCACTCGTACACTCACAACAAACACAAAATGGATATTCATACATCGATATCTATACACAACACAATATACTGGGGAGTATATTATTTGTGGTTATCGCACAACAGGTATTAATATATTCTTAGTTCATAATTTTACTGCGACAGCGTTTTGTTTAGTTACACAATGACTCATTCAATCATAAATACTTCTACTGAATTGGATAATATTGCCATTGCGTCTGCTTATAATTGTGACACGTTGACGTGTAATACTCTCATGGGTAATAACAACAAGTCACTGAATATTTTTTCTCTAAACATTCGTAGTATTTACAAAAACTTAGACCATCTATTAGTATTATTACACAGTCTAGCATTTGAAAATGACGTCATTATTTTGACTGAGTGTTGGCTGCACGCAAATAAGAATGTCCCATCTATTGATAACTATAACACATATATTTCTAAAAATTATTTAAATAAAAGCGACGGTATCGTAATGTATGTAAGGAAATCAATTAAGTGTTCTGTGTTGGAGCCGGACTATCCGGGTGCTAATTTTTTATTATTGCAAATTGAACCCGATATATTTATACTGGCCGTATACAGGTCGCCGTCTATACATTGCATAGATAGTTTCCTAGACTCGTTAGATAATATTCTGCGCCCTTTAAATTCTAGCAATACTGTATTACTGATCGGAGATATCAATATTGACATTAAAATTAATAACACTGACAGATGCAGCGCATCGTATCTGAACTTAATGGCAGAAATTGGCTTATTGCCAGCTCATACCTATCCCACCAGAATGCTCAACTGTCTCGACCACGTCATGATGAAATCCACTTGTCCTGCAACTGTATGTGTGATTGATTCCTGTATAACAGATCATTTTCCAGTGATTGTCTCATTAAGCATTTCCACACGTAGAATTATGAACAAAAATTGTAATGCAAGCAAATTAGACATAAAAACGTGTGTTAGTCAAATTGAGACTCTTGATTTCTCCTTTATTAAGTCTATTCCTGATGCAAACGCTGCCACCACTGTTTTTGTAGATAAACTATCAAACATTATAAAAACGAATACTAAAGTCTACCAAACAACTTGTAAAAAAAGAATCCTTAAACCTTGGATTACAAGTGGGCTTTTGCGCTGTATTAGACATAGGGACCGACTCCATAAACAACATAAAAAGAGCCCTACTAACTACACCTTAGAAACAACGTTTAAACGGTATCGGAATTATTGTAATTCTCTGTTAAGAAAATTGAAAACAACTTATGAAAAGTCCTTACTTCAAAACGCCAAAACTCCTAAAGATTCGTGGAAAGCAATAAAGTCCATAATTAACTATACTGATGATAACTCAACTGCAGATGGCTTATTAAATTCTAATTCAAACAATATTAATAAGATCAATGAATACTTTTCACTAATAGGTAAGCAGCTTGCCGATGCTGTTGCTCCTACGCATAACCCTATTTACAACTTTAAAGTCCCTCGCAACCTTAATTCTATTGTTCTCTTACCGCCGGATGAAGCTGAAATTGAAGCATTAATATTAAACCTTAAAAATAATTGTGCTACTGGCTGGGACTCTATTCCAGTTCAGTTACTTAAACTGTGCAAAAATATTATAGTCCCTCCCATCACTTACCTCTTTGAACTTTGTTATGCTCAAGGTATTTTCCCGGATGTGTTTAAGAGAGCTCTCATTACTCCTGTGCACAAGGGTGGGAATCGAGACGATGTGTCGAATTATAGACCTATCTCTGTGTTGTCTGCGCTTTCAAAACTATTAGAAAAAACACTTAATAGCAGACTCATTCAATTTCTTGAAAGTAAAAATATTTTGGCTAACACTCAATTTGGCTTCAGGGCGTCTAAAAGCACCGATGATGCAGTTAGTCAGCTTACTGATTTTGTATCATCTAAAGTTGACGGAAATCAAAAGTGTATAGGAGTTTTCCTTGACTTAGCCAAAGCATTCGACACAGTCTCGATTTCTGCACTTGTGAACAAGCTAGAGGTCATTGGCATAAGAGGAACGGCCCTAAAAATGTTTGGGGACTTCTTGTGTAATCGTAGACAGCAGGTAAAGATTGGAAACTGTGTTAGCTCTGATGCAAATGTTGTCTATGGCGTTCCTCAGGGTAGTATACTCGGCCCAAGTCTCTTCCTGGTTTACATTAATGACCTGTGTCTTCAACCACTCTGCAACGGTAAAATATTTACGTATGCTGATGACACAGCTGTAATATTCCATGGAGAGACTTGGGAAGAGGTACGTCGCATTGCCGAGAACGGCCTCCATCGACTTGGCCAATGGCTCGGAGCCAATCTCCTCACTCTCAATATCTCTAAAACTTCATTCATACAATTTTCATTTTCCAAAACTAACCTTAAAAACGTTAATATTAAAGTTCATTCTTGTAATTATCCTAATAGTAATAGCTGTTCGTGTCTTTCTATTAATAAAGTTACACAGGTCAAATACTTAGGTATTATCTTAGATGAGAGGCTAAGTTGGGAACCCCATATAAGTCTTGTTACGGGTCGCACTAGGAAGCTAATCTGGGTTTTCAAAAAACTTAGGCACGTCGGGGAATTTCCTCTTCTTCGTAACATATATTATGCTTTAGCTCAATCCATACTTGGATATTGTGTAGGGGTTTGGGGTGGTGCCTGTAAAATCCACATGATGCAATTAGAAAGGGCTCAAAGGTCATTATTGAAAGTAATGACTTTTAAACCCTTCAGATATCCGACTAAACAATTGTATGAAAATTGCGAATTGTTAACAATTAGACAATTATATATATCCCAAATTATATTAAAAAAACACAAGCAAACTCCCTGTGATGTAAACGTGTATAAGAGAAAACGTGTTATTGCTAACGTATGCTTACCTGTCAGATGTCGGACAGCTTCGGCTAGACGACAGCAAACATATAGGTCATCCTACTTATACAATAAAATAAATAAAATAATAAACATTCATCCACTTACTGTACGAGAAACAAAAATGAAAATTAAGAACTGGCTGCTTCAACTAAACTACGACCAAACAGAATTGTTATTGATCTCAGATTAATATTCCCTACTACCACATACCTCACCTACATCTAGTATCCATTACACACACACACCCACCCTTACACGCACACACACGTACACACAAACACGTTATCTACATGCATAAACACAACATGAGTAAACTTAACCTATCACTTTTTGATTTATTTCATCTTATTATTTTACTTTTTTTAATATTTTTTTTTTTTTTTTTTGTTATTCACAATTTGTGTCAAGTAGAAGTGGGAGAGGGCACTGACTTCTGTAATACAGGTTTTTACCTAGCTCAGAAGTCAGGGTTTTCATAGGATTTCTTGTAAAAATTTGTGAATAAACTTATTATTATTATTATTATTATAAAGAAAATTGAGTTTATACAATGCAAAGATAGTCTTACAATCTTCAGCAGCTCCAACAGTATTTTCATGTGTTAATCAATTAGTTGTGGTTGTGGAGCAGGACCAGCATTGAGCCAGGCATTTTTATCCGCGATGTAATTCCCTAACTTATAATATGCCTGCCTGCATAGTGTGCGTTTTATACAAGACTTGAATTTTGTCTCATTCAGTTGAAGAATGTGTGGAGGTATTTTATTATAACATTTTAAACAGTACCCCATAAAAGATGAGTCTACTTTAGCCAGTCTGAAACCTGGTTGAACTAATAGGTCCCTATTTCTAGTACTATAATTATGTCTTTCACCTCTTTTGTTAAAAAGATGTAAATTTTTCCTTACATATATGATGTTTTCGTAGATATATTGACAAGGCACCGTCATGATGTTAATTTCCTTAAACAGTTCCCTTAGAGAATCACGCCTGCGGAGATCATATATGGCTCTGATGGCTCTTTTCTGCAGAATAAAAATAGAATCGATGTCTGCAGCCCGTCCCCAAAGTAAAATACCGTAAGACATGATACTATGAAAGTAACTAAAATAGACTAGTCTCGCGGTATCTATATCAGGAAATTGACGGATTTTTCTAACAGCATAAGCTGCTGAACTTAGCCTTCCTGCAAGAGATGTTAAATGAGGACCCCATTGTAGCCGTGAGTCGAGCGTGATCCCTAGGAAAACAGTTTTATCGACGAATTCTAGTTTCTCTTGATTCAATATAATCTCATAATCACTACCTTTGACATTTGGTAAAGAAAATCTTATGCACTTAGTTTTATTTCCATTTAATACTAAATTATTAGCAGTAAACCAATTTTGGACCTGCATATTTGATATGTTATCCCAGCTAACTGCACAGTCGTCATTCAAACTCATAATTATTGTTTCTACCTCAGTCTCATCAGTGTCTAGCAATGCAAAGGATGATAAAATAGTGCTACACGTAAATGGTGTGCTTGGTAAATATTGTGATTGGCCCTGAACTTTTTCAGTCAAACACTTTCCCACATTAACAAAGAAATTATTTGCAACTAGCTGTGCCCGCGACTTCGTTCGCGTGGATGTCGGAAAACAATAATGTGTCGCTTAGGAACACATTATTGTTTCGACACACTCCTTCATTGAAAAGGAAGAATCTTCCGATCTTGCCTGGTAACGCTTCCCTTACCTGGGGTTCACTACCACAGCCCTTTCGACTGCAGTCACTGCGTCTTCACGGTTCATAATGACAATGCGACGAAGTGTCACTTTGATTTTTGAAAATAAATAAAAATAAAAGCGCCTGCTTGAGGCTGATTATCTGACCAAACAGCCATATGTCCATTTTATTTTGCGTCTGTTTCAGAATACTAACTTGTAAAATAATAACACCATTTTATCTAAAGTATATCTGAGATAAGTAGGTGAAGTTTGAGGTTAGTTTTTCTAAGTGTTGGTTTCTTCTCTGCAGTAAATTTAGAAATACTTAACTTGGTATTGTAGATATCTTCGTCGAGAAATCAAGAAGATAAAAGGAAGAATTCATCAATGGTGTTACTCTTAAATCGTACTGAAGTTTATCTGAAAAGTAGTTTGAAGTCTTTCTTAACTTATTCTGTAAACCTGTGCCCACATTTACTTAACTCTCCCTTGATGGATAGCCTTAAGATATCTTGAGGGTCGATATGGTTTTACCCAAGACAATGGCCAAAAATTTAGTTATTGTCTCGAATACATAATCTACAATACCTTTTTATGATAATTATGGCAGTGCTACTTGGGTGTGCAACTGCCATACCTACTCAATAAATCAACTGCCCATCTGGTGGAGTGTGCTGAAGCGTTATCATGGTAAATTATGGTTAAAACTGAAAGTAGTCATGATTTAAACTTTATGTAACTAAAAAAATGCCTCTCTGTAAACGATGTTAGAAATGTTCCTTGCCCCTCGAAAGAGCTTCTACATAAGGTTGCCCGTGTGAAAAGCAACCCATTTACTTTGGTTATATTCGACACCGGCCGCCCTCGAAAACCATGAAAACGATACCCATGGCGAAAAATTTGAAAATGTTTGCAACCGCCGTCTTGGATTTTCATTTTGATCTCACTATCGGCTTCAGCATCCTCGGAAACCATGAAAACGACACCCATGACGAAAATTTGAAAATTTTTGCATCCGCCATCTTGGATTTTCATTTTGACCTTACTATCGACCTCAGCACCCAAGAAAACCATGAAAAAAACACTTATGACAAAAAAAAATAAAAAAATTGCAGCCGCCATCTTGGATTTTCATTTTGACCTGACTATCGGCTTCAGCACCCTCGAAAACCATAAAAACGACACCCATGACGAAAAATTTGAAAATTTTTGCAACCGGCATCTTGGCTTTTCAGTTTGACCTCACTATCGGCTTCAGCACCCTCGGAAACTCTGATAAGTATCTCTCTCTCTCTCCCTGTCTCTTTCTATTACTATGAAAAGTGAGGCATAACGCTTTTTCGTCAAGCTCCGTAAAAGAACTTCGTTCCAAAACTTCACCGTGATTCAGAATATGACGACATTTGCTCAAAGCCATCTATCGAACAAAGTGGTTAAATCGAAACTCGCATTGCATTAATCAACATTCATAAATCAATAATTCTTCTCAAAATCAAATCAAAATTAAATCAAGAATTCTTTATCACTCAGAACACCACATCAATTATTATTATCTTACATTATCCTCACTTTTTATTTAAAATTCTTTTAGCGCCACAGGCGCCACTAATAAACCATCAATGGAAAGCGATTTTTCTAATATTATAATCAGTATCATTACTTTTTAAATAACACAGACATAAGTATCTGTGTTATTTCGTCATAAAGGTAAGCCTAATAGGACGTGATTATGCACATACTTAATGTTGTTTATTATCACAATAATAATACGTTTTCGTTGGTAGGTACTATATCGCGCCAATAGATGTCGTTACGTGTTTCAAAAAACATGAAAAGTTGTTCTAGAATACTCTAAATTGATTATATCTTTTGATAGAGTGAAGCGATTGCGATGATTCAACAACTAATAACTGCTCCGAGTTCTACGCCATATTTCAGTTTAAAAATTAACCATATTGGTTTGGTACTTTTTACGTTGAACCTATTCAAGGAATCTGTTTCATTCAAACAGACAAACAGACAAAAATTCCAAAATATCCTTTAACACCCCAACAATTTTTTTTTTAAATATTTTCAATGTACAGACGCCAGCACATCAACCTACTGCAATCTGTCAAATTGCTTTAATAGATTTTCAACTTTATCGCTACAGTATAAGGTTCAAAGTTGATTGGGAAAATTTGACAGTTTCGGGTAGCTTAATGTGCTGACGTCTGCACAGAAACGCCTCGTCTACAGATTTATTATATGTATAGACTAAACTTATATCTACAAACAATGAAAAAAACAAACAATCGAATAACTAATTTATCGACTCGAAAATTAAATTATCCGATCGGATCCAATGTAACGGTGTAATTCAATCGGACGAATTACGAAGTAAAGTAACGGCTCGTCGCATGACTTCGTAATTTGAACCAAACTACCATAAACCAAATTAACGAACGAACCAAGACACCAACCCAACCAATTGCAAATGTTTTCAACTAACGAAACAACAAACTAAACCCTTTATTGTATCGACAATGAAGAGTCCAGTTCAAAAAAGTCAACTTAACATGAGCGAGAGTCATTCTTCCACGGAAAATCTTGACACCGCGATTCAGAAAATGACGTTAAAAGAACAACGCCATCTATCGAGCACAAAGTGATACTGTCAAAATATTACGCATGGGAAAACGCTCAAACAAACACTCTGTAAGCTATGTAGACTTTCAAAAACATTATACTAAAGATAAGTATTTTTTAAAGGAATTGACAGTTATATTTATCACTATTGTTCATGTTATAAATTAAGTATAATATCATAAGATAGCGCCACCTAGAGCACTACTACTAAACTAATTAACAATGCATTTTGGATACTTTTTTAGCCTAACTTTTGATTGGATCATTGGAAGTTATTATTCTATTCACAATGTATCGAGTTAAATTTGCGCGCGAAGTGTGCTAAAATAAACACCTTAAAACAACACACTATCTCACAAACCTAATCGAGTATACAAAAATAGTGTCATTTTAGGTCAGTAGATGTCGTTACGTGTATCATTGCGTAATGAAAAATTAAATTCTTGAAGACTAATTTGATAATATCTTTTGATAGAGTGAAGCGATCGCGATGATTCAAAAACTAATAACTGCTCCGAGTTCTACGCCATATTTGAGTTTAAAAATTGAACCTATTCAAGGAAACTGTCACATCCAAACAGATAAACAGACAAACCGACAAACAGACAAAAATTCCAAAAATTGATGAAATGGCATCTGTTGGTTATCCTTTAACACCCCAACAATTTTTTTTGGAAATATTTTCAATGTACAGAAACCCCTCGTCTATAGATTTATTAAATGTATGTATAGATAGATAGATATAGATGTTGGCAGATGTTAAGTGTGATGAGTGTACTTGTAATAAACCTGAAGATGACTCCTTTGTTTCGAGTTATATGTTACACTTTTAATACAATTCCAGATTTTTTTTACTATTTGTACCAGCCTTTTCTAGTGCAGTTTTATCGTAGTTGTTTTTTACTTTTTTTAGAAGAGCATTACAAAAGTTACGATATCGGTTATACGACAGTTGTAAAATTAAATTATCTGGATTGGATTTAGCTTTCATATGCAGTTTATCTTTATTTTTCATACAGCAAATGAGTCCTGTCGTGATCCATGGTTTTATATTGTAGTTTTATTTTTTAGCCGAGATATGACAGTATTCTTCTGAATTTCATATAAAACTGCGGATCAGCGGAATAGTAGACTGGGTCAAATTCGATATTGCATAAGTCTTCTTCAAGTTTGTTTACATTTAAACGCGAAGTTGTGTGGTAATTTACAATTTAAAATAGGTAGGGCAGCACTGTGATCGGTTATTGTTGAATTAGTTACAAGGGCAAGTGCGGGGAAATTTGACTTAAGAGCACACTTTTCGAAATTTCTCCATACAAACTTCGGGAGAATATTACTCCATTGTTTGACATTGTACATCCAAAGTTAAACATTGTATCGTTTTGTCTTATTATTAATTGTGTCTGTACGGAAACAGAATAGTAAAATAATAAGCCATTAAAAAGTTATGAGCCAACAAAGTTTCGTTTTTCTTGCTAATTTTAACGTAACTTTGGATGTAAATAAGTAATAAAATATGGACAAAATCTTCAAAACAAAAACCGTACCGACAAAGTTCAATTATCGAAGAGTTCAATAATCTTTATTTGTAATTGACTTATGCAGTGGTTTTTTCATAAAACTCGATTTTCCAAAGGACGTTTCGTAATTTTTACGCGCACGTTTTACTATGGAATGATCGTGCCTTTCACTCAATAATGTTCCCCCCGGCGCGGTGCGGGGGTAGACGCTCACGCACACATGCACAATATCTCACGCGCGTTACGAACTATTTCGATTCGACTCAGTCTGCTGCTGCGGCCTACGTCGTTCGTACGTATGTAGACTAAACTCCCGTGCACTATAAATTATTATTATCATTCGCACGTAAACACTACATTGACCCCTGGCTTGAACTTTGGATTTCGATACTACCTACATTATCTGTTTGACTTCGCACTACAATTTGGACTCCGTATTTTCATTTGAAATCGGAATTGTTGGTTTGAGTGGACGCTGTGTCAGTGAAGTTGTGTTGGTTGATTGAAGGACTACAAATAAACAAAGGGTAAGTCGTACAATTTCTTAGAACTAACCTATTTCGGTAGGGACCTCCTCGAGCATATTTTTTGTTATAATATAACTAGCTTCTGCCCGCGACTTCGTCCGTGTGAAATTTTTTGTTAACCCCCAACCACCGCGTCGCATCGCATCGCCTGTCTGCGCTATTACTACTCAACTCCTAAGGGTCCTAGTAGCCTATAGCTAGCTAAGACTTGGTGCTCGGGGTTTGGTGACAGGCGCGGGCGCGGCGCGCGGCCGGCGGCAATGAGAATGTAAACACAAGCGTGCGGCGCGGCGCGGCGCGGTGTTTTGTGTAGGTAGGTAGGTACCTACACAAGAAGGTACCCTATCATAGGCACAAATTATTATGTGACTGTTTATAGTTTAGTAATTCTTTATTAATAATTATTATAAAGACGAAAAAAACTTTTTGTGCTATCCTAAACCCACTGAATCGCAGGCAAAAGCTAGTACAAAAAAAGGTATATGTAATTATGTATAAATACATTACTTTTATAAAATAAATAAATAATAGTGTGTAGGTATATTACTTTATTATTACAGGGTCAAATTAAATTAGCCACCGAAACTCTGCCGACGTGATGGGTATCGTTATCTAAACATGATAAAATAAAAATCAAAAATATTTGATGTATTTTTTGGGGGTCAACGACCGCTTCTAGAGTTGTTACTTGAAGTATAAGATAGAAAATCTGTTTTCTTTTGTTTTATCGTATTGAGTAATCGATACCAATCACGTGTGTGAAGTTTACATAAAAAAAAACTGTATATTTAAACTTATATTTACAAGTGCCTCCTACACTGTGCGGTAGTGCGGTCGTTGACTCCACTAAAAAGTCGTCAAATATTTTTTTTTTGTTTTATCATGGTTAGATATGGATACGCATCAAGTCTGCGGAGTTTCGCTTGCTAATTTAATTTGACACTGTATATGTATAATTTTGGTTTTTTTGGAACAGATCCAAAAGAGAATTGACGAATGGGAAGAAAAGGGTGCCTAAAACTAAGTGCCCATCGCAAGAAGAAGTTCAAAAGAACATTGAGGGGATGTTTCTTGAATACAGAAAACATTCCTCCTGGACTGGATACGTCCCAACCGTAAGTATTATTTTGAGTGTATAATTGACATATTAGGTAACGACCTAATATGTCAATTATACACTGATAACGACCATTCCCTCAAATTCACGTAGACCAAAATTAAACATTTTTGAAGTGGTTTTTTAACTGGGTCAGTTTATTGTGAGGATGGGTCTGGGATGGTGTGTGGTTGGATTGGTCTTGTAATTGTCTTCACTTATATAATCTATATTTTTTTCAGATCGACACTAGAGTCATTCGAGCAGAATATCTGTCAAGCAGAAGTACAGACGCCAGCACATCAACCTACTACAATCTGTCAAATTTCTTTAATCAAATTTCAACTTTATTGCTAAAGCATAAGGTTCAAAATTGATTGGGAAAATTTTACAGTTTCGGGTAGGTTGATGTGCTGGCGTCTGTACATAAAGCAATCTCTGCACAATTCAAAATGTTCCTGGAGTAAATGAACAGATTAGTTCCGGTATTCCTCATGTACTGACCACACCCTAATCGTAAGTATTTTCATAGGTATATCTACTACCATAGTTATGCTATCACTTAGGTTAATTCCCTTTTTGTTATGTTTAATATAATTTCCGTTAATGTTACCCATGTTGTTTTTAGATCACCTCGAGAGTCATTTAAACAAATCGTCGCTCAAGCACAAGTACAATGAAACAACCAGTTCACGGTGGAAAAATGTACTTGTAGAAAATGATTCTTGCGTACAGACTGGCTCCGGAGTCATTCCAACTCAATTTTTTTGTGTCCGGTGCCCTATTATACAACCCACTCCAGAAAGTGAGTTAAAATTTGGTCCGTAGCTACGTTTAGCCCATGAGCGTCTGTCACCACGACGGTCATACATGGTACACCTTGACTAAAATTTTTATTTTCCAAAGCAGGTCGCCTTTCTTCTGCACCTGCTTCCAACATAAGCTGTAACGCTATGTCTTTTTGGAAATGGCTAATCTTTGATTATTTTTTACATAATAAATTTTGCTCATATTAGGCATATTTAAACTAGCACAAACCTTATCAAGCTGGCTCCATCCATTGCCAGTTAGTGAAATACCCTCTACCCTCACATTTAATTAATAGGGATCTCTTTAGATTCTTTATTAGACTCCCTGAGATTCGATCTTTTCTATTTTGTTGCACAAATTATTGCTTTTGAAAATAAAATTGTAAATCCTAATTCTTTTTTCTTTCATAAATTCTAAATGCTGAAAATTACATTCAAATGGATCATGTCTAATATTTTTCAATTGTTGAAATAGATAAGCAATACTCACTATCCTATTTCTTTCTAAAGTTGCACAATCACAATAAATTGTCGGTTCTAAAAGAGAAAAAGAATAATTTTCTACAAGTACCGTGCGTACACGAGCTAATATAATTTGACGTGCCTGTATACCGCCTTACTGCATACCTACCGCGAAGACCGACGCGAGGACGACGATCGGATATCACCGCCCGCGCCGGCGCCGGCGCGTCCCCTGCGCACGGATTGCGCCCCTCGGACGCCCTCGCCAGTCCGCTACAAACCTCAACGCCAAATGCATGCCATTTCTTTCTTTCTTTCACGCCGCGCATTTTAGTTATTAGTGTTTTAAATCTATTGTTATTATTAGTGATAATAAACATTTATATTTTATTTTATAGTAGTGTTTCATTAATAGATATACCTACCTAAACCTACCCTAACACACTACAAAATCACCCTTATACTCGTAATAATGGAGTAAGCAACTGACAACCCTTGTAGCAATCTACCGCTACTCACTCAACGTTACGAGTTTGATACCTACTACCTACATACTACATACCTATGATGTGCGCTCGCGACACCGTAGGTACACTAATCATACGCTCAGGGTTTATCATTAATTTATACCTACCAGGTGATTTGACAGTAGTCATGAATACGAACAACTTTCATTATGGGACCAACCCTGAAATATGAAAAAAAGTCAGCTGGCAGGCAAGGTTGGCCTCATAGTAAAAGTTGTTTATATTGATGCATACTTTCATTACGTAATCGTAAAGCATAAAACGGCGGCAGTGGGTGTTTTGTGCGTAAAGTATGTCCCATCATCCGACGACATTATTTTCAAAAAAAAAATCCTGCTGTATATTACCTACTTGGTTCATTGATTCATTCTATTTACTTGCGAAATAGTTTCATTCAATTTTCTGTAGGTAGGCAAACAGACGCCAGCACATCAACCTACCCGAAACTGTCAGATTTCCCCAATCAATTTTGAACCTTAGCCTTCAGCAATAAAGTTGAAAATTTATTAAAGAAATTTGACAGATTGTAGTAGGTTGATGTGCTGGCGTCTGTACAATAGGTAGATGTCCCCAGATAACAAAAAAGACGTATGTTCCTACATGATGTACGGAGTCGGCGACTTGCCACGGATGTAATAGGTTCACGTAGGTTCTAGGTTAGGTACCTAGGCTGTTCATTTATTACGTAATACAATTTTACCACTTTCTGTCCCCCTCCCCTACGTAACAAAAAAAAGACTTGGATGAACCCCCTCCCCCCTTTTTAATCTTACGTAAGATCAGTATCTACCAAAATTGCATAGAAAAGTACCTAGCAAAAAATGAAAAACTTATAATTTTTGTTTACTTTTGTGATCTACTAAGAACAGTCTAGACCCCTCTCACCCCCACGTAAGAAAAAATAAGACTTGTTATAACCCCCCCTCCCCCCTCAAATCGTCTTACGTAATAAATGAACATAACATCATGTGGGATTATCATAGTTTACCCAATAGAATATTATTATACTTATCTGCATACCTAGTAGGTACATAATACATACATAATCAGCCTATAATGTTCCCACTGCTGGGACACAAGGCCTCCTCTCTGTGAGAGGGAGTGGGCCGTAATCCACCACGCGGGCCTAGTGCGGGTTGGTAGATGTCACATGTCTTCTAATTTTTGGTTCTAGGACATGCCGGTTTCCTCACGATGTTTTCCTTCACCATTTTTGAGAGCAGTGGTGGTGAAATAATTTACACAAAGTAAAGCGCCTGTCTGGGTTCGAACCTACGACCTACAACTCGTAAGTCGCGGCCGATACCACTTGGCCACCACTGGTCTCTCTAGTAGGTACCTACTGTTATAATTACTTACCCCACCAAAAATAACACAAACCGTCTCGTGTCGTGGGCTCGTGGACGCTAAAATGTAGGTAAGTACCTACCTACCTTAGCCTACGTCTGCGAGTATCCTATGTAGGTACTACGTTGTCCGTGTTACTTGTCTTGGAATTCATAAAACTCTAGAACTTACTCAAATTATTATTAATTCGTTTGTAAAAAACACTAGATTTTTTAACAGTTTATTTAGATAAAAATAATTATGTGTCAAGAATCAAGATTGTTTACCTAATATTTTGGGTATTGATAAAAAAAATAAGACAAGTAAGTAAATAATTTTGAAAACAATATAGGTAGTCAACTATAATGGTAATAATTACAATTTTATTATTATCTAATAGGTACGGCATAAACAGTAGGTAATAATATCACTCGCCCGACCGACTGCGCGTCGGGCGAGCGATAACTGTTGAATGGCGGTGCATGTCAAAGAGAATGTAAACACTAGTGTTATTGTGCATGTGTGCATCGTCTAACGTGTCGTTTCAGTTCGGAACGGTGTTTGTGAGTGTGAACTAGAAGTTGTGTGTGTAGACTATCGTCTAACTGCTCATCACTGATACTATCTCTGTCAGACACGATGCCGGGTGAGACAGCGTGCTTTTTGGCCACGCCCACCATCGAGTTCGAGCTCGCGAAGTGTTCAGCCTTAAGTATTATATGGTCCAAACAGGAGCTACTTTGATGTGTAGGAAGCGTGTGAGCGGGAAGCAAGCCATAGAAAGCGCATAGGTTAAGGTATTCCTCAGCGGATGCGTCAGCACTGTCTGGAAGAATATTGATATTAATATCGCCAATTAAAATTATATTTTTGTAAGATGATAGGTTTTGCAAGGTGTCGTTTAGAGAGTCGGTAAAATTGTTTATATTTCTAAAAGAGGGAAGTCGATATAAGGCAAGTATCGCTAATTCTGACCCAATTTTAATCAATAATCTGTTACACTCGTGCATATTTGGTTCCTCGACAGACACATTGAGATGATTTTTTGCGTAAACTATCACTCCATCGTTCTGATTGTAATTTATAGTACTTTTATACATATTATATCCCGGCATTAGTGGTATGCTGTATTGTTTGGAAAGCCAACATTCGGTTAAGACAATAGCAATTGCTAAGGAGTTACATAAGCTTCCACCGGTTACTTTTGACCACGTCGATGTGACCAGATTACTAAAGGACATTTTAAAGATGCAAAATCAACTAAGAGCATTAGAAGAAAAAGTAGTAACAGCTGATAAGTTCAATCTACTTAAACGCGAGGTAAATGACATGAAACACGCATCGATATTGGATAATTTTTCAACCAATGTAAACAGAAGAAGAGGGGCTTGTTTGCAAACCAGCCCACTTGATAGTGGGCACTCATCATGCAGTATTGGTATGCGAACCAAACGAACTATGTAAAGTGGGCCGGAACGTTCTCTGGGTCGTATGGGTTGGAGTGCGGTGTGAGACGGGGGGGTTGACGTCTCCACGGCTCTTCAACCTTTAAATTAATGATCTCATAGTCGAGCTCAGTAGTATGCGTGTCGGCTGCCGTGTTGGTGGTGTTAGTATTAACAGCATCAGCTACGCGGATGACATGGTGCTGCTGGGCCCGACTGAGGGATCTATCAGAGAAATGTTGAAGGTCTGCGAGGATTATGCTGCCTTGCACGGCCTTGTGTACAATGTCCGTAAATGTGAATACATGGTCTTTAAGGCCGCCGGTAAGTGCCCTAATCATGAACCTAGTTTTTCTCTAAATGGTATGAGCATAAATAAAGTCCACCAATTTTAGTACTTGGGGCACATACTTACCGACGACTTTAAGAGCACACTTTTCGAAATTTCTCCATACAAACTTCGGGAGAATATTACTCCATTGTTTGACATTGTACATCCAAAGTTAAACATTGTATCGTTTTGTCTTATTATTAATTGTGTCTGTACGGAAACAGAATAGTAAAATAATAAGCCATTAAAAAGTTATGAGCCAACAAAGTTTCGTTTTTCTTGCTAATTTTAACGTAACTTTGGATGTAAATAAGTAATAAAATATGGACAAAATCTTCAAAACAAAAACCGTACCGACAAAGTTCAATTATCGAAGAGTTCAATAAGCTTTATTTGTAATTGACTTATGCAGTGGTTTTTTCATAAAACTCGATTTTCCAAAGGACGTTTCGTAATTTTTACGCGCACGTTTTACTATGGAATGATCGTGCCTTTCACTCAATAATGTTCCCCCCGGCGCGGTGCGGGGAAAGACGCTCACGCACACTTGCACAATATCTCACGCGCACGTTACGAACTAATAACTATTTCGACTCACTCAGTCTGCTGCTGCGGCCTACGTCGTTCGTACGTATGTAGACTAAACTCCCGCCCGTGCACTATAAATTATTATTATCATTCGCACGTAAACACTACATTGACCCCTGGCTTGAACTTTGGATTTCGATACTACCTACATTATCTGTTTGACTTCGCACTACAATTTGGACTCCGTATTTTCATTTGAAATCGGAATTGTTGGTTTGAGTGGACGCTGTGTCAGTGAAGTTGTGTTGGTTGATTGAAGGACTACAAATAAACAAAGGATAAGTCGTACAATTTCTTAGAACTAACCTATTTCGGTAGGGACCTCCTCGAGCATATTTTTTGTTACCTATAATATAACTAGCTTCTGCCCGCGACTTCGTCCGTGTGAAATTTTTTGTTAACCCCCAACCACCGCGTCGCATCGCATCGCCTGTCTGCGCTATTACTACTCAACTCCTAAGGGTCCTAGTAGCCTATAGCTAGCTAAGACTTGGTGCTCGGGGTTTGGCGACAGACGCGGGCGCGGCGCGCGGCCGGCGGCAATGAGAATGTAACACAAGCGTGCGGCGCGGCGCGGAGCGGTGTTTTGTGTAGGTAGGTAGGTACCTACACAAGGAGGTACCCTATCATAGGCACAAATTATTATGTGACTGTTTATAGTTTAGTAATTCTTTATTAATAATTATTATAAAGACGAAAAAAACTTTTTGTGCTATCCTAAACCCACTGAATCGCAGGCAAAAGCTAGTACAAAAAAACGTATATTACTTTATTATTACAGGGTCAAATTAAATTAGCCACCGAAACTCTGCCGACGTGATGGGTGGGTAAGGCCGCGGATTTTGCCACTTTTTGAATGAAAAATATGTCCCAAATTTTGACTACTCATAAAAAATAAAATGCTTGGTAAATTGCAATGAAAATATTATATATAGATTACGTAATTCTTAAACTCTTGGAATGTATTCTTAAAGTGAATGTAAGTCATACAGTTTATAAAATAAAATTAGTTAAATCTGTCCAGACCCCAAAATTTCGTCAAAAACACGGTGTCTTTTTGGTTCGGCCACAAATTAGAAGCAATAAAACTTTTTTTTTTTCTAATAAAAGTCTAATTATTTATGACCATCTGAAATGTTTTAAAGTTAAGCTGCTATATCGTGATTTTCATATCTTTAATTATGTGATTTTCAAAGAATTATCACTATTCAAACTTTTGTCTCCATATTTTTACTTGTATGTTACTATTTTCTATGTTACCAAAGTTTGGCTTCTAGTTATTTAAAACAGATTGTGATAGTTTTTAGTAATTTTACTGGCAACATTGCATGTGCAGGCAACGCATTAAAAAAAAAAAAGACGCCATTTTGTCGTCTCTGGAGTGTTGTCAAGGTGTACACGTGTGTTTCGGTAGCGGATTGTTATTGTGAATTTTGGCGATTTCAAAGGTAAATAACAGTTTTTATTACACGCCTCTTATATATTACTATGCGCGAGTGACTAAGGAGTTCGTGATTATGTGTCTTTGTTTCAAATTCGGGTTGGTTTTGTAATTATGCCTATTTATAACCTCGAAAATTGCGCTTACACGTTACTTCTATGTAGCTTCTATGTTACTAGTAACGTTGATTGTATGTTACGGTAACGTTGAAGTTTTGTAAAGGTTTGTGCATATCGTAGATTATTATATTTTCTTAACCTTAACTTTTTTGATTCTGTTCATTTTTCTAATTGACGACTAACCAGTATAAACATTGTCACAGATGCCGTTGACTGCGGCTGAAAAACAAAAAAAAAATACAGAGACCAGCTAAAAACCGAGAATCCTCAAAAATATGAAGAAATACGAATAAAAGCAAAAGAAAGATCTGCACGTTATTACGAAAAAAAGAAGAGTACCTACTTATACTGAAGAGCAGAAACAAGAATTACGCCAAAAATGGAAGGAAGATCGTATAAAAACAAAATATACAAAAATGGCGCTACATGAACCGATGTCACAAGCTTCAAATTCAAAGAAAGACAATAATCTTAATTATATAATAAGTTTATTTTAATTGAATAATTTATTATGTAGGTAGTTATTTTACCTGTTACTTGTTACTAGATTTGTTATTATTCCTGTGATTTAAAAATTTAATTAAGAAAGACTTATGACTGTTTTAATTTTCTTTTTTATGAAGAGTTTTTAAGAAACAACAATTATTAATATTATGTTAATGTTATAATTAAAAGATAATGCATGTGTGATTAAAAAAAAATGCTAATTTCGAATAAATATAACTAAATAGACATGTTCCTAGGCACACCTACTTTATCAGATTGTTCTCATTTTTGTTGTGATTTTACTAAACACCATTGATCTCATCGTGTGCAGCTTATTTTCTAGGTTTAGAGTTATTTAGTGCCTTTTATTGAAAGAAGAGTTTTTGATTCTTAAATATATCACAATAAATATCTTTTTACTACACTTACTTAAATCATAGTTTTTGTTTTCCTGATAATGTTCCCTTAATTTGGCAAGTGGTCAAATTCTCATGGCTGTGATAATTGCAAACTTTATACAGTTCTAAACCTTTTTCTGATCACGCGCATTTAGCATGTTTTTCTGATATCATTGAACCTTTCACAGTTGTCGAAATTTAATAAATTAAAAATTTCGGACTGAAGCTTTTGGTCCTAGCACATCGTAGAACTTACTCCTTTTTAACCGACTTCAAAAAAGGAGGAGGTTATCAATTTGTTTTTTTTTTTTGTAAGGCGGTTAAAAATACCACATTATGCAATTAGCCTTACAAATATTATGAGTTACTTTCGCGTTGCTTCTACGTTACTGTAACATAGAAGTTCTATGTTACAAAGTGGCAAAATCCGCGGCCTTACCCGGGTATCGTTATCTAAACATGATAAAATAAAAATCAAAAATATTTGATGTATTTTTTGGGGGTCAACGACCGCTTCTAGAGTTGTTACTTGAAGTATACGATAGAAAATCTGTTTTCTTTTGTTTTATCGTATTGAGTAATCGATACCAATCACGTGTGTGAAGTTTACATAAAAAAAAACTGTATATTTAAACTTATATTTACAAGTGCCTCCTACACTGTGCGGTAGTGCGGTCGTTGGCTCCACTAAAAAGTCATCAAATATTTTTTTTTTGTTTTATCATGGTTAGATATCGATACCCATCAAGTCTGCGGAGTTTCGCTTGCTAATTTAATTTGACACTGTATATTATGTATAATTTTGGTTTTTTTTTGGAACAGATCCAAAAGAGAATTGACGAATGGGAAGAAAAGGGTGCCTAAAACTAAGTGCCCATCGCAAGAAGAAGTTCAAAAGAACATTGAGGGGATGTTTCTTGAATACAGAAAATATTCCTCCTGGACTGGATACGTCCCAACCGTAAGTATTATTTTGAGTGTATAATTGACAACGACCATTCCCTCAAATTCACGTAGACCAAAATTAAACATTTTTGAAGTGGTTTTTTAACTGGGTCAGTTTATTGTGAGGATGGGTCTGGGATGGTGTGTGGTTGGATTGGTCTTGTAATTGTCTTCACTTATATAATCTATATTTTTTTCAGATCGACACTAGAGTCATTCGAGCAGAATATCTGTCAAGCAGAAGTACAGACGCCAGCACATCAACCTACTACAATCTGTCAAATTTCTTTAATCAAATTTCAACTTTATTGCTAAAGCATAAGGTTCAAAATTGATTGGGAAAATTTTACAGTTTCGGGTAGGTTGATGTGCTGGCGTCTGTACATAAAGCAATCTCTGCACAATTCAAAATGTTCCTGGAATAAATGAACAGATTAGTTCCGGTATTCCTCATGTACCTACTGACCACACCCTAATCGTAAGTATTTTCATAGGTATATCTACTACCATAGTTATGCTATCGCTTAGGTTAATTCCCTTTTTGTTATGTTTAATATAATTTCCGTTAATGTTACCCATGTTGTTTTTAGATCACCTCGAGAGTCATTTAAACAAATCGTCGTTCAAGCACAAGTACAATGAAACAACCAGTTCACGGTGGAAAAATGTACAAGTGTAGAAAATGATTCTTGCGTACAGACTGGCTCCGGAGTCATTCCAACTCAATTTTTTTGTGTCCGGTGCCCTATTATACAACCCACTCCAGAAAGTGAGTTAAAATTTGGTCCGTAGCTACGTTTAGTCCATGAGCGTCTGTCACCACGACGGTCATACATGGTACACCGTGACTAAAATTTTTATTTTCCAAAGCAGGTCGCCTTTCTTCTGCACCTGCTTCCAGCATAAGCTGTAACGCTATGTCTTTTTGGAAATAGCTAATCTTTGATTATTTTTTAAATAATAATTTTTGCTCATATTAGGCATATTTAAACTAGCACAAACCTTATCAAGCTGGCTCCATCCATTGCCAGTTAGTGAAATACCCTCTACCCTCACATTTAATTAATAGGGATCTCTTTAGATTCTTTATTAGACTCCCTGAGATTCGATCTTTTCTATTTTGTTGCACAAATTGCTTTTGAAAATAAAATTGTAAATCCTAATTCTTTTTTCTTTCATAAATTCTAAATGCTGAAAATTACATTCAAATGGATCGTCTAATATTTTTCAATTGTTGAAATAGATAAGCAATACTCACTATCCTATTTCTTTCTAAAGTTGCACAATCACAATAAATTGTCGGTTCTAAAAGAGAAAAAGAATAATTTTCTACAAGTACCGTGCGTACACGAGCTAATATAATTTGACGTGCCTGTATACCGCCTTACTGCATACCTACCGCGAAGACCGACGCGAGGACGACGATCGGATATCACCGCCCGCGCCGGCGCCGCACAGTGGGCTGAAACGGGCCGGTAAAGGACTTAGCATTTAAAAAAAAAAAGTATCTTTTTCTGAAATTTTAAATATTGTGTTGGATTTATCTATTGATTATAAGTAATTATTTCTATGAGGGTCGTTCAGATAACTTAGTATTTTCGGAGTTATAAATATCCAAAGTAATTTTTGTATGAAGCAAAAGAAAAAAATGTGAAAATCTCGAAATTCTCAAATTTTCTCAAAGAATTGACTCTACGTATGCATAGTACGTATATTTGTCCTATTTTAGCGCCTATTCTCGGGTTGCGATTTTCTGCGATTTGGTCGCAATTTCAAATTTTGTTCTCTATTCCACACCACCATAGAGTTTAAGAACTAAGCGCGTTTTTTTTATGTAGTGGTCTCCCCTTTAGGCCTAATTCACTAAGGACTAATAAAATAAATAAATAAATAAGTAAAAATCACAATCACTACTGGCCACTGCACTGTTTTAATTTAATCACTGTCAAGGGTATCCACATTAACGAATGCAAAATTTTCGTATTCGTCATCATCAAATGTTTCCGCTTGTTCAATTACTAATAAGCTTTGTGCTTCTACTGACAAAGTTTTATGTTTTCTGCGAAGTTTGTGACGTTTCGCTGAGATGAGTGGATCAGAGCTGGTCAATAAATTATTTAAAATGTCTTCATTTGTAGTTTTTCTACTGCATTTCCTGGAATGGTGTTGGCGGTACCTACGAAAGTCTTTATTTCTAGCTTCAGCAGCTTCTTCAGATAGCTGTCCAATTGGTATTAGACCAAAACTTTCAATAATAGCTGCACCATGCATAAGAACTTTATAAACACTTGAAGGCATATAATACCAGCTATATAATTCCAAATACAGTTGCATGGTCACTTGAGCATATTCGTGAAATTTCGCTGTGTCAATGTGGTAACCTGATGAAATTGCCTCTAAAATGATTGCAAATCGCCTTATTAATTCTTCACTAACACCAGTTATCTCAGCAGTCATGTTTGGATTTGCAAAAAATCTTCTAGCAGTATTTCCGTCATTCGTGGAGCCGTGCCCTTGTTTAACAACATCAACCAGAAGTCCCATTCTATTTTTAAAAGCGTCTTGTATGTCTTTCTTTCTTCTTTCCATGATGCACTTGTTGTCTCCCTTTACTGTCCATGTCTGTATCGTTAATCTGTAGGCTATATTATGCAGAATGCATTCCATCATTCGTATCCAGGTATGCAATGATGACAATCCGTATTTACAGAGATCTGGATCAGTCGGTTTTGATGCAATTAAGGGCAAATTATTCATCTCTGTTGGAGTGGCTTTACAAATGTCGTATCTCTGAGATGAAGTATCACATAAAATTGATGTTGCTTTTCCGTCTATCATAGTCATTAATAAAGAGTGTGAAATTTTTATTTCTCCAACTTCTGCTTTCACTTTTACAATCTCTTCCTCAATAGCACTTTTTTTACCTACCTATGGTGGTGGAAAATGTCGAACATTGATTTTTTTTAAAGAACTAAGTAAGTATTGAGGTTTTCAGGCCGTTTAGTATACATTATTTTCAATTTCAATTTAATTGTTATAAATTGCTTAACTAAAATAACATGACTCTTCATACAAATTTGATATGGCTATATCTCCGAAAGTACTCGTTAAATTAAAAAAAGTCAAAGAATAAAAACGTTTTAAAGGGAATCATCAATTTCGGCTAAGCGTGGACAAGATGCCCGGTAAAAATTATTTTTACTTAACAATATTATTAATTCTGGAAGAAATATTTTTGCATATCACATAGTAGCCAGGTACAAGTACAAAAAGTCGAAATAAAGAGTATTCAAATTGTATCCACCCGTTAAAAAGCATTGACATTTTGTTTGACGCAGTGTTACCAGCTCAGAAATAAAACATCAATTTCAGTCTGTAATCGATTAGATAATCAATTAATATGGTAACCAAAAAAAAAAGTGATTGTATGCAAAACGAGCGTACCGATCAATACTGTATGAGATGATTATACTCATTTACATTATTTTAAAATAAAACAATCAAAAACGTTAGTAATATTTTAACATATTTTTTTAGATTAGAATAACGGTTCTCTAAATCGATTATTGTCAGATTATTATTTTTTTCCTGACAACTCCTACTGTATCGCTTATAGAGATGATCGATCCGGTTGCTTTGTATCGATATTCTGCTTCGCAATGGATCATTTTGGTCCGCGTATCGATATAAATTCTATTTTAATTAATAATAAATAGTTGAATCGATGTGGAAATCAATCAAATCCCGTTCGTTGTACCGACCCCTTGAATATCGATACATATCGAATATCTCTTAACGTCAAGTGAAATGACATCTGACATTTGACAACAATTATTAAACTATTCGCTTTGCTTTCGTGCGCTGTGGATGTTATTTTGTTTTCTCGCTGCTTCGAACGTTTGTTTTTCTTATCATGGACTCCGATACCGCTCCTCACGATGACCCGGCCCTACCCTCGGACACTGAATTTGCACCTCACGTTGAACCTGGCGCTATTATGGACTTCGAACCGGCTATATACAGGGTGGCCGGAACATTGACGTCCAAAAATAAAATTTCGGTCCCTCGTATCGTGGGGTATTCGAATCACCCCCATGTATGTTCCGCGACTTTTCATAGTTTTCGAGTTATGAATTTTTTTCTGAATGTTTGAAAATTTTCGACCTGACCAACCTAAAAAAATTCTAAAAAAAAAAGTAGAGGGTTTTATCGAGTTTCTTTTTTTGCAACTGAATTTTCATAAGTAGTACTTTTATGCATAAAATAATCAGCTTCGTAACTGTGATGAAAGTTATGAAAATGTTGATCTAAAGTGAAAAATTTACGTTCGGTAAATTATGACTTAAATTTTCAACTTCAAATTAAAAATCTAAACAGGTGACTTCATGGTTCTCAAGTAGGCTTCAAGAATGCGCCAGACTCTCAGCTTTCATAATCATTAAAAAACGTAGGACTTAATGGGGCTAACTTTGGCCTTAATCGGCCTTCAAAGACTGCGAGGTGGAAAATTCTTAAAATTAGCTATCTGATTAATAATTTTTTTTTTCAATTTTCTCGCTCCTAAGGTTATTTAGTTTGCTAACCAAAAATGACTGCAGGAAAGCTAAGATTTAAACACGGAGATTTTTTTAAATGATAGTTTAATGAATTTTGCGCGATCCGTTCTCGTGGACTATGGGTTGTAAACGAGGGTGCAACTCTTTTACCTGCAATAACAATGGACCGAGAGGAAAAGAGACCGAATTATTGCTATCTCTCTCACGCAAGGCGCGCAACCGAAGCCAACGCAAAACAAGTACCTCAGTCGTACTCACATTGTGTTTACTGCTATACGCGTGTCGCCATTTTGTCTTTACCACACTCGCTTTGCCCACGGACTCCGCTGCCTACTTGTTTGACTACTTTGCTCGTTTATTGGACTGTTTTTTGCATTCTGATTTGGACTTTTTTTACGTGGAAGTGTAAAAAATGAGTTACACGTTAAGTGAATATGCAGAAATGCATTATTTTTATGGAGTTGCACAAGGAAACGGCCATGAAGCAGCGCGACTGTATCGCGAACAACTTCAACGTCGTGGTGGGCCGCAACCTGAGCGATATCCCGACCATCGTGTTTTTATTAACACGCACAACACTTTGATGGCAGGCCGCATTCCTGGTCGACGCGGCAGTCATGAAGGAATCCCTAGAGCTAACCCGGATCGCAGAGAAATGGTGCTGGAAGAAGTTCAGCGAAATCCGTCTACGAGTACGAGAAGTATGGCTCGTGCTCTGAACATCCCAAGGACTTCTATCCAAGACATTCTTCACGATGAAGAATACCACGCGTTCCACATCCGACGAGTCCAAGCTTTACTGCCTACAGATCACCAATTGCGCGTTGATTTTTGCCAAACCATGTTACGAAAAGAGCAAGAGGATCCTGGATTTTTCAATAAAGTTTTATGGTCAGATGAGTCACGATTTGAGCGATCCGGAATATTCAATATTCATAATTACCACACGTGGGCGAATGAAAATCCACTCGAAGTGAGAGCTTCGACATTTCAACATCGCTTCAGCGTTAACTTGTGGTCTGGTATCCTCAATGGCGAACTAATTGGTCCGTTTGAACTGCCGTCCAGACTTGATGGAGAAACATACAAAAACTTTTTGGAAAATGAACTTCCATTGTTGCTGGCAGATGTGAATCTCGAACTCAGACGAACCATGGTGTTGCAAAATGACGGCGCCCCGTGTCACTATGCAACCCAGGTCCGAAATTACTTAGATGAAACATACCCCAACAGATGGATCGGACGCAGCGGACCAATTAGGTGGCCTCCACGCTCACCTGATCTCAACCCCATCGATTTCTTTATTTGGGGCTATTACAAGGAAATAGCATACGCCCGAGACTGTTCAAGTGAACAAGAGCTGAGGCAGTTGATTGCAGAAGCTGAACGTGTTGTGAGAGAGAACAGAGACGCTTTTAGACGATTGCCAGACAATTTCTTACGTAGGTGTAGAATGTGTATTGCTACTGGTGGTGGCCACTTTGAAAACCTTTTGTAAATGTTAAAAATAAATTAAGTACTTTTTTCACATTATCATCTGTGTTTTATTCAAAACCACTTTTTACGTAAAACTTTTCTTACCCAACTCTGAAACTATTTGTTGGTTAGTTTTCAGTATTCTTATCATTAATTAACCTTAGGAACGAGAAAATAGCCAAAAAAAAATAATTACTCAGATGGGTAATTTTAAGAATTTTTCCACCTCGCTGTCTTTGAAGGCCGATTAAGGCCAAAGTTAGCCCCATTAAGTCCTACGTTTTTTAATGATTATGAAAGCTGAAAGTCTGGCGCATTCTTGAAGCCTACTTGAGAACCATGAAGTCACCTGTTTAGATTTTTAATTTGAAGTTGAAAATTTAAGTCATAATTTACCGAACGTAAATTTTTCACTTTAGATCAACATTTTCATAACTTTCATCACAGTTACGAAGCTGATTATTTTATGCATAAAAGTACTACTTATGAAAATTCAGTTGCAAAAAAAGAAACTCGATAAAACCCTCTACTTTTTTTTTTAGAATTTTTTTAGGTTGGTCAGGTCGAAAATTTTCAAACATTCAGAAAAAAATTCATAACTCGAAAACTATGAAAAGTCGCGGAACATACATGGGGGTGATTCGAATACCCCACGATACGAGGGACCGAAATTTTATTTTTGGACGTCAATGTTCCGGCCACCCTGTATGATAACCACGGCACGAACTTGGACTCCTCTGCTACACGTACTTCGAGTGAGAATGAGGAAGCAATGCGATGTGTTAATTGTGGCGTTGATTTAATGCATCGCAGAAGACAGACTTTGCAGCTTATTGAAGTATTATCAATAATCCGGCAATGGACTGCTCCTCAAGTCGTAAGTATACATTTTTCTATCTAGTGTTTAGTTCAGTTTATGTCTTGTCGTTTGTCTATATAAACTGAATAAAAATAATATCTTATTTACAGGTTACAGCTCATAGCTTGGTCTGTCACTCGTGCTGGACATTAGCAATGCATGTCTTACCTGAACAGCAAAATGTACCAAGCACATCAAGTGGTCATCGAAGAGAACTATGTGTTAATTGTGGATGTTCTATACGGCGTACCAGATCTCATATTCTCAACACAAACTCAGAGAGAGAAACACATATAAGAAATGTTATCACCGAATGGATAGCACCACAACAAGTAAGGACAGATTAACTTTTTATTTATTTATGTTAGAATATGTGAATTAGAATTATGCTGCTAAAAATGTATTTACATAAATAACACTTACTTGTTTACTGAAAAGTTATTCTAACTCCATGAAAGAGCAACATTTTATTTACTATGTAACAGAATAAGAGAATGTGTTATTTTTTATGTGTCAGTTGTAAACTCTAGTTAGAATTCATTGTTAAATATAATCTCTGGGTAGCAAAAACAATTCAAAATCAATTGTTAGAACTCAATTGATTAGTGTTTTGAAATGGCACTAACTAAGAATTAAATTGTTTTAGGTTCATGGCTCAGACCGCATTTGCCATCCATGTTGGCAACGAGCTGACAGAGTACCAGTTCCTGCTCCAGCTGTGGCAATTGTTCCACCTACAATTAACTTGCCGAATTTCACAAGAGCCCCTGACACACAAGCCAATTGTTTTTGTCCGGATTGTGAATCACCACAGCGACTCGTAGTCCCAACATGGCTAAGGGTGAAGTTATTCACAGATTTTAATTTTTATGTCCCTAAAGACTGCAGAATATGCAGATTTCATTTGCTGCAAAATAACTGGGATGAGCTCCTAACAACTTTTTTACATCCTTGTCACTCATTTACTGCAGAACATATCCAAGATTTTGCATCATTTGTAAAAGAAAGAAATCAAACATTTGATTTCCAAAACATTGAAGTGATGAATGATGACTTAGTCCATTACTGGATAGGGCTGTCCAAAGACCAATTTATAAATCTGAAGGCACAGCTGCCTAGATTATCCGAGATGCACAATGGTTCATTGGCACTCACAGCATATTTAATAAAACTTAGAACTGGAGATAGCGATGAAAGGATTTCTACATTATTGAACATTGCACGCTCAACTCTATCAAGATTAATGAGCAAAGCTCGGGATATACTAAATCAAGGTTTTGTACCTGGTAACTTGGGTATAGGTCATATTACAAGGGAAGAAATAGCAGAGCGAAATCTAATTATACCTAATGGTTTGTTTGGTAGAAATGGCAGGAATCCAATAATTATAATGGATGGTACATATTTATATGTTCAAAAGAGTTCAAACTATTTATATCAAAAAAATACATACTCCATGCACAAGTATAGGAACCTCATGAAGCCATTCCTAATGGTATGTTCTGATGGATATATTATAGATGTATTAGGCCCCTATCCAGCAACAACATCTGATGCTAATATTATGCAACATGAATTCAGCAATGAATCAAACACATTGCGGCAATACTTTCGTACAGGAGATGTTTTTATACTGGATAGGGGTTTTAGAGACTGTGTGCCTCTTTTGCAATCATGCAATTACTCCACACATATGCCTGCATCTTTACACGAAGGTGAAACTCAATTATCAACGTTGGCAGCAAATAAATCTAGGTCTGTGACAATATGTAGATGGGTGGTAGAATGTGTAAATGGTATATTTAAACATTCTTTTAAGATATTTAGACAGGAATTTTTTAATTTAGCATCTAAGCATGCAATAATAGATTTTAGGGTGGCTGCCGCATTGATAAATAAGTTTCACCAAAGATACAGTAATAGAGAAGATGCAGGCCAAATCCTAGATATTGTAAATGATAGAATGTACCTAAACAATGCTCTTGCTGATTATGTTATTGAAAATAATTTAAATAGAAGGCGTGCACAGTTTTTGAACATAAATGTAAGCATAAATAATGTATCATTCCCAAGGCTGACATACAGTGAATTAATATTATTTAGTTGTGGTACATACCAATTAAAACAAGCAAGATCATATTATGGAGAACATATAAGGAATGACGGTTCTTATACAATCGAAGTGTGCATGGAGAGAGCCAGCAACCTGCTGGAAGGACTACCCATGACAGGCAATTGCACACTTTTAAGAGGAAAAATACAAAGCAGGCACATAAGCCGAAAAATATATTTCGTCTATATATTATATAATAATAATCTACAGGGCAGAGACGCCATAAAAGAATATTATTGCAATTGCCTTGTCGGCCGAAGAACGGTGGGTTGCTGTGCTCACGTTATGACTATTATTTGGTATTTAAGCTGGGCTAGGCACGAAAATAATGTTACACCGCCTGCCCAGTTTTTAGACAATATTTTAATAGTTTACGACGCTGAATAAAGGCAAAATAACAAATAAAAACTAATAGTTTTATTTTTACCACCCTAATACAACCCTATAATCTGTAAATAATCAGATTATCATCAAAATACTACTGGCAAATAATATATTATAGAAAAGAATATGCTTATTACAACGATTTTACCCGGCAAGGTTTCAATTTTTCACATGACAGTTGAAGCATATTCTTGCATCTTGCTACAACTTTATTATAATATTTGCTTTCCTATAGATAAGTAGTTTTCAAAATGCAAGTTTTTTATTAATAAAGATCTTGTCCACGCTTAGCCAGATCACCCTAACAAAGTGAGCAATTCCCTTTATGCCTAGATACCAAAAAAATACATTTGATCTCTTAAGACCCAACCTTGTAATCCCAGCCCACTGTGCGCCGGCGCGTCCCCTGCGCACGGATTGCGCCCCTCGGACGCCCTCGCCAGTCCGCTACAAACCTCAACGCCAAATGCATGCCATTTGTTTCTTTCTTTCACGCCGCGCATTTTAGTTATTAGTGTTTTAAATCTATTGTTATTATTAGTGATAATAAACATTTATATTTTATTTTATAGTAGTGTTTCATTAATAGATATACCTACCTAAACCTACCCTAACACACTAGGTACAAAATCACCCTTATACTCGTAATAATGGAGTAAGCAACTGACAACCCTTGTAGCAATCTACCGCTACTCACTCAACGTTACGAGTTTGATACCTACTACCTACATACTACATACCTATTACCTATGATGTGCGCTCGCGACACCGTAGGTACACTAATCATACGCTCAGGGTTTATCATTAATTTATACCTACCAGGTGATTTGACAGTAGTCATGAATACGAACAACTTTCATTATGGGACCAACCCTGAAATATGAAAAAAAGTCAGCTGGCAGGCAAGGTTGGCCTCATAGTAAAAGTTGTTTATATTGATGCATACTTTCATCACGTAAAGCATAAAACGGCGGCAGTGGGTGTTTTGTGCGTAAAGTATGTCCCATCATCCGACGACATTATTTTCTAAAAAAAATCCTGCTGTATATTACCTACTTGGTTCATTGATTCATTCTATTTACTTGCGAATAGTGATGGGTCGAGAGAATATTCTCTCACTGAAAATATTCTCGGATCGAGAATATTCTGCAATATTCTTTTTGACAGAGAATTTACGAGAATTTCAAGTTGGATGTAAAATTGTTAAATTTTTATACAATGTTACGTATGGAAAACATTTTAATACAATAAATTAGTATGTGAGACCTCGCTACTGCGACCTTACGCATATTTACAATTTTCTATAAAAATAAATAAGTTCATCAAAAACCATAACATCCTTTTTGTTTAAAGGTGGTTAATGTTGGACATCACGTCGTCGCGCTACAACACCAAGAGCCGTAGAGCTCACATTTTGCATGGAGGAATTCCCCACTCACATTTTGCTTGGGAAAACTTTCAGTATTTAATAACTACTGTTTCATTTAACCTAACCGACTAATCGCGTGCTGTACGCAACAAGTTACTTGTCGCCAGTCCGCCTGTGTAGTTGTGTTCAGCAGTGATTTCAGAGATTTTGTAATCGCCGTGTATTTTTTTCACAATGAAACCAAAAGGAAAAGTGTACAATTACTATAAAGAGAAATCAGAGAATGGAATAACAGTATATATGGGTCATATTCATCTAAATTGTACATGTTACGAAACGGAAACGAAACGGAACGTAACGAAAATAACGAAACGGAACATAAGGGCTTGGGCACAGTCACAACCGACATAATAAAAAAATAAGTGTCATTAGTTAGTGGTTATTACAAATAAAATATTCAGCAGTAATTAATAATTATATTCTGTTTTATTTTGGTTTAAAGTCACAAATTTAACATAAAAATTAGGGAAACAAAAGAAACATATTATTCTCGAAATATTATCAAATTATGACACAGTCTTAAAAGAAAATCAAAATAACATGTACTATAGTTTAAAGTCAGAAACTTAACATAAAAATTAGGTAAAAACAAAACAAACCTTAATCATTCTCTAAATATTATCAAAACAAGACACAGTCTTAAAAAAAAAGAAATCAAATAACATGTACTATAGTTTAAAGTCAGAAACTTAACATAAAAATTAGGTAAAAACAAAACAAACCTTAATCATTCTCTAAATATTATCAAAAGAAGACACAGTCTTAAAAAAAAAGAAATCAAATAACATGTACTATAGTTTAAAGTCACAAACTTAACATTAAAATTAGGGAAACAAAACAAACCATATTATTCTCTGAATATCATCAAAATAAGACAGTCTTAAAAAAAATAAGAACGTCAAATAACATTTACTATATATATTAGCTGAATAAAGGAATTTTATATGTAACAGACATGGCATATGTATTCTTTTTCCGCGACTTCTGCGAATGGACGACCTTTATGCACTGTACACTTCAGGTGGAACCACCTCGGACATTTGTCACACCCAATATTTTTAAGATCGTCTTCTTCAACGTCACTGATGAGATCCTCCTCGCAGCCTACACATTGTATGCGCGATTGCGTAGCTGTAACTTTGGAAGTCTTCTTATTTTTTGTTTTGACTTTCATTGGAATCGTTGTACTAGTAATTTTTTTACGCTCTTCCATATTTTCCTCTTCTACTAATGGATAAAGATACTCTTCCTCCCATGGGCTGTCATCTGATTCGGCATAAACAATATCAATTTCTGTGTCTGCATCTGAACCAGATGAAATTGAAAGCCTTGGTCTTTTACGACTATTGTTTCTGGTCCTTTTAGTTTTTGTATGGCTGAGTATAATATTCTTGACTAATTTGTGTTCCTTCAGATCATAACATTCACACAATCCTTGGTCTTCTCCACAAAAACAACTTATGTCTCGATATCTTATGACATTTGTGTTATCGGGAGATGCTATCACTTGATGGACTTGCATTGTGCCTTTTAAAGCCAAAATACTCATGTTAACATCATTAATAATCTTTTGTTGCAAATGCACTTCTTCTTCTGAAATGTAAAATAACTTGATTTTTGTTTTATCAGACAAAAACTTAAATGCTTCTTCAGCATGCGTTATGTCAATACCATAAGCCACATTCTGATCTAATTGTCTTTTTATTGCACCCCCTATTCCATCAGCGGCGCCCTTTCCGTGCGAAGCTTCAAAAAAATTCCATGTTATGTATCGAAACTGAAATTCATTTAATTTACGTGTTATGAGAAAAAAATTCTTTTTTTGTTTGTATTGCGTGCAGGGTCCATCAGTAAAAAAGTGCAACACATTGATTTCAGGTAACTCTTTCCTTATAAATTCGATTACAGGCTGCAAATGCGCCCAAATAGCGCCCGGATCATGATCTGTGTTCGGGGAAAGAGAACAAAACGAAATTTTGGCAGATTGAGTGTAGATTACTCCAGTATGTAGCGAGACTTGATTTCTTGAAGCCCCAAAGTGCATACTTTGAATTTCTTCATGGTATTTAGCTGAATAATTCTCCGAAAAATCGCATATTATTGCGCCTTCGTTGAATTTCAAATTGTCTTTACAAGTCCTAAATTGGGATTGTTGGTGGCGATTGTTAAAATAGTGCTGTCTAAAATTTTTGAATTCGAGCTGAAAATCTGCCAAAAGGTCATTGACGACCCCAGTCTTGATTGCTTTTGAGTATTTTTTGGTGACCATTGTTGTAGAGGATCCGTCTGAGAGATTCTTTTTATTATATTCATGTTTTTTAAGCTCCCACTCCAGCCATGAAATAGTATCATTACCAATCTCTGCTACTGATGTATCAATGTCTTTCTCTTTACATATAGAGCATTTTCCATACATACACTCTTTAGAGTTTGTATCACAAGCGATTTCCATTATAAGATCGTCCAGGTTTACTGTCTTAATAATTCCCAACTTCTTTAACTTTAGTGCCTTCAAAGAAATATTACTATGGCGGACGCATGCACATGTGTCCCTTTCGTTAATTTTTGGTGTTACAACATAAAATGGACGATATCTTATAAAGGTGGTATATGAAGCTTTTCCTCCTGATGCACGGTACGTTTTGTGTGCATTGAGCATTGAGTCAAGTAGGTACCTTTTTTGTTTTTTTATGGATTTTCTCGTCAAACATTCTTTTTTCCCAGACGTTGCTCGACTGATATCGTCACGGCAAAAGAAATCTTCTATTTCCTTTGCAATTTTATTTCTCCTGTTCTTCAATACTTTTACATTTCTTACTCTTCCTTTTAATCCGATTTTCAGTGAAAGTTTAGAAGCTACTTTATATTTTTTACATATTTCATTCCGAACCACATTTTTCAAAGCCGTTTTCGAAGCGTTTGATTGCGAAGCGTATTCATGTTGTAATGACTGTGATAAAACATTTAACTGAAAAATTTCTTTTTTTATTGTTTCCCGGTTTTCTGGAGTAGTAATGATCTGGTTGAACATAGTTTCTGTTTTCTTTCTAGGTGTAATTGTATTTTCAGTAAGAAAAGCTGTATCCGGAATGTTTTCATTTTCTACAAAAGTGGGTACAATATTTTCCTTTTCCTCGTTTTTCTTTTTTAATCTATAATTTTGTTGTCTCAATCTATTATTACTTTTTTTTAGGTTCAGAATATATACCTTCAGGCTACGATTTTCCATAGCTAATTGAATATTTCTTCGTTTGAGTAATGTGTAATTTTTATCGGAAGCTTTTCGTTTTTGTATTGGGCTAATGTTCTTTTTTCTTTTTTCCTCCCTCCATTTCTGTCTTTGTATAACTTGTTGCTCCTTGCTGAGGTCTTTAATTTTTTTTTTATTTTGTTTCACCCTCTCTAAATGCTTAACTCGGAGTTCTTCGTATCGCTCCGAGTTTTTAAGTTTTTCGCGGTAACGCTTTTGCCGCTCAGCGTTCGTTAGCGGCATCTAAAATAAAACAGGTACATCAACTTAAATATATACCTACCTTAAAAGATTACATTGTGTTAATCCAGACTTTAATATACTATACTATAGGCCTCCCTAAATTCCTACAAAAACAATACTCTACTTTTTTGGATGGTCAGCTAGTAAGAGCAGTGTGATCACCGCCTTTTCCATTTCGTTGCGTAACGAAACATAACTAAACCGACAGTAATAAAACTAACTAAACATAACCTAAATTCTTGAATAAACATTCGCAAACACCCCTAAAAGTACATAAAAAGAGTCATTTTATCTATGCACTACAAAAACAAATAAATATTATCATAATTACAAAGTTTTCTTACCTTAATCACAGAATTTTCGTAACTAAACCGAAAATAAAATTCTCAAAAATTGTCGTGACCAACTATTATGACAAGACGCTGCAAAATGGCGGACTGTCTATGGTTCATACTTTGACACATCAGTATTGCCAACTTAAAAAAGATAAACAGTTTGTTTTCGATGACCAAATAACGTGCGCATTGTGTAACGAAACGAAATGTTACTAAACAGAAAATAAATCTGTTACAAGAATTCAAAATGTGTTTTCTATTAAATATCATACAATGATATTAATAAGATAATAATAAATCAATAGCTATGCTATAATATTATCAAAAAAAAAATATTAAAGGATACCACTACAAACGGCAGCCCTGTAATAAAGCAAAATTTAATTGGCCATAGTATTGTTACATTATAAATGTGTATGGTGAAATAATCTTATATTTTATTAAATTAATATTTTAACATTTTATTTGTTTAAAAGTTGTCTATATTTGATATTCTAGATATCAAAGAACACCCGGTTGTACATTATTTGAACTAAAATATGATATTTTCATTTGTTTTCATTGCACAAAATCATAAAAAAGAACTGTGACATTTGAAAATTACAAATGTACAATTAAAATGAATATGACCCATATATGTGAATTTTGTGGCCAACGTTACAAAAATCGTAACGCGACTAGAATGACTAATCATTTGGTTAAAAACTGTTCTCGAGCTCCTGAAGTGTTAAAAACAATATTGATTAAAAAAACACCTTTGTCAGACGTCACAAATTTAAGCAGATTACCTAGTGATAGTTTCGAAAATAATACATCACTACAAGAAAGACGTCAAGAACAATCCCATGCAGAGAACATTGTCAGAGAACCACAAACCAATTTTGATCAGGTAAATAATTTATAATTAAAACTAGTACAGTGTAAATTCCATTTAACGTCACTCGATTTAACGACAAACTCCCTAAAACGTCGGAATTACTTTGGTTGGTTTACCTTGTTGTCCATACAATGATACACTTTATGTAGCCTTTACGCCTACACTAAATAACGACAACAGTTCGTCAATATTCAGCAATAAAACAGTACTTTCTAAGTTGCCGAAATTAATAAGAATTACTGCAGCTGTTACGTTCTTTTGTTTGTTATTTTGTTGCTTTATTGTCAAGCTTCTAGCACGTTACCTCGACTGTCGGCATCATACGTACCGAAGATTCTAAGTTTGTTCTTTTGTTTGTTGTAAAACCTTGCACGTGTGTATCTTCTACTAGACTGTCGTTAGGTTGCTAGGCATTGACAATACGTTATCATATTCATTCATTAGTAAATACATGTTTAATTTATATTAAATATGTATAAGTAATATTTATTTTTCTTCTCTTCAATTAACTCTCAATAACGCCAAGTGTCGCTATATGGAATTTACACTGTATTTTTGATGCCGGTAGTAGGGATAATACAACATTCAATAGCTTTTTTCTCTTAATCTTCATAGGAAAACGTGCAACGTGCGCTGGCTAGAGCGATTTATGTGTCTGGGCAACCCCTTGCACTAGTAGAACACCCTTTATGGAGAGAGTTCTTCAAATTACTAAAACCAGATTTTAGTCTGCCTACTAGAAAAACAGTTGCAACGAAACTTCTAGATGAAGAATATTCAAAAATCAAAGAAGAAATAGATGAGAAAATTAGTGAAGCTCAAGTCATTCACATTGCTTTGGATGGATGGACTAATATAAGAAACGAACCCATAGTGAACATAATTTTGTACACACCTACATCATACTTTTATGATTTCATAGAGACTAAACAAAATAAACATACAGCTGAATATTTATTTCAAGAAGTATGTAAAATCATTGACAAAATCGGAAGCGACAAAATCATGCTGATTATAACAGATAATGCTACCAACATGGTAAAATGTGGTAAGATGCTGGAAAGAAAATATCCCCATGTGAAGTGGGCAGGCTGCTTAGCTCACACATTGCATTTAATAATTGGCGATATATTAAAAAACCAACAAGTTACAAAACTGTTTTCTGATATCACAGATGTTATCAAGTGTATTCAGCGTTCTCATATTCTCTCAGCAGATTTTAAATCAACTGCACGGGACAAGGGAGTCACGAAATCATTACAGTTACCAGTGAAAACAAGATGGGGAAGTCACCTGAACTGCGTTCAAAGTCTGTTAGATTGCAAATCGGTTCTTCAGAACATGGCGTTAAACTCCCAAGGTGTACAGAAATATAAAAATTTACTTTTGAATGAAGATGAGTGGAAGAAATTTTAAAACATAAAGGTATTACTTAAACCAATCGTAGATTGGATAACAAAGTTGGAAGGAGATTACTGTTCTATCCATTTGATACATATGGCATTCGGCGAATTAAAAGAACTGCTAGAGAAGCCTACCGTCGCTGAAATTTTAGGCGAAGAAGCACACAATCATTTAAAACAGAAATTCAGCGATAGAAAAGCTACAGCGCTTAAGCCAATACACTTTGCTGCGGTATTATTAAACCCGCAAAATCGTGGTACAACAATGACATCAACTGAAAACATAGACGGATGGGAATTTGTTCTGAACTTGGCTGAAAGACACAGTTCACACAATATTTCAGTTCAACAACTGTTCAAAGAAGTGTCTGAATATAAATGTGGCACTGGTTTGTGGAGCAAAGAATTTATTTGGGAAACCGCTAAAAAAGTCAAGCCAGTTGCGTGGTGGCAAACATTATATCCTAAAACAGAATTAGGAGTAATGGCCCTGAAAATTTTGACTGCTCCAGCAACTTCTGCTTCTGTGGAACGCTCTTTTTCCACATTTACAAATATACATTCAAAAAAACCTAATAAATTCAATACCGAAAGAGCAGGCAAAATTTGCCTGATTGCTCACAATTGGAAAATCATAAATAAACAAAAATCAATAAACAAAGAGTCCGAAGAACCACAACCAAGTACATCTGCCACAAGAGAAATAGACGAGCCTACACTCAATTTAGAATCAGAAGAGAGCACATCTGAAGAAGAGGCAGACGATGAGCCAGTAATCTTCACGGAAACAGACCATATCAACTTAGAACTTTATAGTATGTACATAGTACTCACACATGTGCTATGCAATTATACAATACTAGGAGATTGAATTTATATAATGCAATAATAGTATTTTAAAATCTTCAGCAGCTCCAACAGTATTTTCCAATGCTATAATCAATTTATTTGTGCGTCCTTATGGAGCAGGACCAGCATTTAGCCAAGCATTCTTATCAGTGATGTAATCCCCTAATTTATAATATGCTTGGCTGCATAGTGTGCGTTTTATACAAGATTTAAATTTCTTTTCATTTAGTTGAAGTATGTGGGTAGGTATTTTATTGTAACATTTTAAACAGTAGCCCATGAAAGATGAGTCTACTTTAGCCAGCCTGAAACCTGGTTGAACTAATTGGTCCCTATTTCTAGTGATATAATTGTGTCTTTCACCTCTTTTACTAAAAAGATGTAGATTTTTCCTTACGTACATGATATTTTCATAGATATATTGACAAGGTACCGTCATGATGTTAATATCTTTAAACAGTTCCCTTAGAGAGTCACGCCTGCGGAGATTATATATGGCTCTGATAGCTCTTTTCTGCAGAATAAAAATAGACTCGATGTCTGCAGCCCGTCCCCATAGTAAAATACCGTACGACATAATACTATGAAAGTAACTAAAATAGACCAGTCTCGCGGTATCAACATCAGTAAATTGACGGATTTTTCTCACAGCATATGCTGCTGAACTTAGCCGTCCTGCAAGGGATGTTAAATGAGGACCCCATTGAAGCCTTGAGTCGAGCGTGATCCCCAGGAAAACAGTTTCATCGACGAATTCTAGTTTCTCTTGATTCAATACTATCTCACAATTACTACTTTTAACATTTGGTAAAGAAAATCTTATGCACTTCGTTTTTTTCCCATTTAATACTAAATTATTAGCAGTGAACCAATTTTGGATCTGCAGTAGGGCGTTATTTACGTCGTCAAGATTTGATGCACGTCTATTAATTTTAAAAATCAAGGAAGTATCGTCAGCAAATAACACCATTTGTGGTCGGGTTTTTAACAAATGGGGTAGATCATTAATATATACTAAAAAAAGGAAAGGACCTAATATCGAGCCTTGTGGTACACCCATTTTTACTTTTAAACCGAGTGAGTTAACACCATTTATTTGAACTTGCTGTTGTCTATCATTTAAATAAGATTTTACTAAACTGAGCGCAAGTTTTCCAAGTCCGTAATGCTCAAGTTTTAAGAGTAAGGTTTCGTGGTCGACGCAATCAAAAGCCTTGGAGAGGTCACAAAAAATTCCTATGGCGTCTTGGGACTCTTCCCACGCCGTGAATATGTGTTTTAATAAGGTGACACCGGCATCAGTCGTACAACGTCCCTTGGTGAAACCATACTGTTGGTCGTGTAATATTTTATTGGTGTTAAAATGATTGAGCATTTGGTTCAGCATCACCTTTTCAAACACCTTGCTGAAAACCGGTAACACGGATACGGGTCTATAATTATTGGCATCTTTACTGTCCCCCGATTTGAAAAGTGGTATTACCTTACTGTATTTCATTAAATCCGGAAAGACTCCTTGATCCACACACAAATTAAATATTAAGGCTAAGTACGGCGCTATAGTCTCAATAATGGAGGTACAAACTTTGATAGACATTCCCCATAGATCTTCGGTTAGTTTGACCTTGATTTGCTTGAAAGCTTTTATTACTATTATGGGGTTTATATGCTTGAATTTAAATTCAATCTGGCAGGATGATACGTTTGATCTTAATAAATCAATAGAACGCAAGGGCGAGGAATTTAAGATTTCAGTAGTTTTATGTGGGATACTGGTAAAAAAATTTACAAATTCTTGAGCAACTTCTTTGTTAGTGCTTATGAGACCACGCGAAGTCTCTAGTGTGAAATCATTATTATATTTTTTATTCCGGTTAGTCTCGTCATTTATAATTTTCCAAACCGTCTTTATTTTATTTTCGGCTGATTTTATCTTGTTGCTAATATACAAGGCTTTAGCTACCTTGCACGTATTTTTAAAAGTTTTAGAGTAGGTAGCAACGTATTTATTAAAAGTTTCAGAGTTAATATAAGGCTTAAGGCCATACAGCTCAAACAATTTTTCTCTACTTTTCCTAATACCCTTAGTTGCCCAGTCACTGAATAAAAAATTTGGGCAAATAGTTTTAGTTTTCTTTTTTAAAGTGTTATTGAACTCGGTGCGCACTATCGAAAAGAACTCCTCATATAATTCATTTACATTGTTTTTTATATGGCCTGGTACACTTAACTTACTAATTAAGTTATTATTAAATCTATTTAGATTGCTTGGTGTTATTTGTCTAGTTTGTATCTGAATTTTTTGTAATGGTATATTGGACCTGAACGTAACGGTTTGACCGCTGTGATCAGAAGGGAGATAGTTTACTATGGCTTTATCTAAGTAGTCGCAGCAACAAAAAACATTATCAATACATGTAGCAGAATTTATAGTTATGCGGGTTGGTTCTGAAAACACATTTAACAAATTGAATGATTTAAAGAGACTTAAGAATCGACTGCTATTTGAACTATTCTCTAAGATATCAATATTGAAGTCACCACAGATAATTAGCGATTTTTTACCAGTTCCAAGTTTTGCTAGAACATCTTCCATTACTGACTCAAATATGGAGTAGTTTTGATAATTTGGGGGTCTATAAACGCACACTATAACATGCTTATCTAGCTCAACACAGGACAGTTCAATGTTATGTTCAACCGACAGATCAACTATATCTTTACGAGTCTTAGATTTAACAGAATTTTTAACTAAAATTAATGAACCCCCACGCAGCATAGATTTTCGGTTAAAACAACTGCCCACATTATAATTTTCATAATTAATTAGCATTTCATAATCTTTCAACCAATGTTCAGTTAAACAAATAATTTCATACATAGTTTTTTCTAAAAATAGTTCAATTTCTAATTGTTTGGATGAAAAACCTTGAATATTTTGATGAAATAATTTCAAGGAATTCTGCTTAGACCCTTTTTTACACTTTACTATTTGAGAGCAAGAAGGCACCTTGTTGTTGGTAGGTATAACAATATTGTTACTGGTATCTTCTGTTGTCTTACTAACTAGTTTAAATCAACATCCGGAGTGAGCCCCAAGACTCCCATGCCATCACCAGGCAATGATTTCCCAATCCCACTACTTGTGGACCCCACAATAGAACCAGAATTTGCCAAAGTGACACATGGATCCTCCTTCGTACAATTATTGTAAATAGTTATAGCATTAGCGCTACAGTTATTTCGGGTGACCACCTGTACATTAGAATTATTACTAATAATTGCGGTGTTAATTATACTACAAGACTTCGACATACTACTTATGTCTGAGTTTATATAAGCTAATAGCCTCGCTATTTTATGTCTAAACATAATGGGCAGATACACTGTATTCCTTGTCGATTTCAACTTATCAACAAAACTGTTGGTGTCAAAAAATACAAGTTTGTCACTGTAGTGACTTACTAAGAAATGCATATGGTTATTAAGCATATGTATATAATTGTTTTGTCTATTTGATAACCTCTCAAAATATGGAAAAGCACACAAAATAATTTTATTACAATTTATCTTTAAAAGCTCAGAAACACTGTCAGTGATATCTTCTGTTTTGATCTGTGAACTATTACCTACAAATACAGTAATGTTGGTATTACATTCATATTGATTTCCTGTAATTGATTTCATTAATTTTTAAAGATTTAGCTCCCTTCAAAATGGTTGATCTGAATGGTGCTAATACATGCGTCATGTTCGTGAACGGGCGCCGTCAGTGGGGACTGGTCATCTCTTTGCTGCCATGGCTTATTTTAATTTAATTTAATATTTGAATTGCTTTTTTTTCTCGACTTATCATTATGGACGCTTTTAACGTTCTGCATCGTTCTCACATACATAATTTTTAACATGAATGATGTAATCAAGACTTTGTAAACATATTATTTTGATTTAAAAGAGTGTCCATGGAGTTTCTTGCCCGTTCTTCTCCATAGGTACCTACGCTTTGGAATGGGCAACTAGCTTCATTTTACTGACTGACCGACCCTTGACAATTCAAAAGTGCCTGTAATTGGTTTAATTGAAATAAATGCTTTGAGTTGAGTTGAGTTGATGATCAACTGTTGTCAATGAACGAATAGTATAAGTAATTTTATTTCAAGAATTGTTGGGATTGTGATTGTTATTTTGTTTTTAATTATTTACACCGTAAACCTTTCTTATGTTTTTATTTTATTAAAGCTGATTATCTGTAACTCATAAAGTTTGTTTTAATACAGAAATCCTAATTTAACATTTATACCAAACGAAATTTAAGAGAATTTATGAGAATTTTCTCGGAAATATTCTAGGGAATGTTCTCGCTCAGGAGAATTTACTGACAATTTAAGTTGTAGAGTAGTTTATAATAACGTAAACTTCGTAAAACGTTCAAATGCACTCAAAACTATTACTCTAAAAATAGACCGATTCAATACAGTCATCCAATTTTTAAATTCTCGTAAATTCCCTTCTAAAAGAATATTCTCGAGAACTTAACAGCAAAGTTCTCTCAACGAGAATATTCTCGGGAATTTACCATCACTACTTGCGAAATAATTTCATTCAATTTTCTGTAGGTAGGTAAACAGACGCCAGCACATCAACCTACCCGAAACTGTCAGATTTCCCCAATCAATTTTGAACCTTAGCCTTCAGCAATAAAGTTGAAAATTTATTAAAGAAATTTGACAGATTGTAGTAGGTTGATGTGCTGGCGTCTGTACAATAGATAGATGTCCCCAGATAACAAAAAAGACGTATGTCCCTACATGATGTACGGAGTCGGCGACTTGCCACGGATGTAATAGGTTCACGTAGGTTCTAGGTTATGTACCTAGGCTGTTCATTTATTACGTAATACAATTTTACCACTTTCTGTCCCCCTCCCCTACGTAACAAAAAAAAGACTTGGATGAACCCCCTCCCCCCTTTTTAATCTTACGTAAGATCAGTATCTACCAAAATTGCATAGAAAAGTACCTAGCAAAAAATGAAAAACTTATAATTTTTGTTTACTTTTGTGATCTACTAAGAACAGTCTAGACCCCTCTCACCCCCACGTAAGAAAAAATAAGACTTGTTATTACCCCCCTCCCCCCTCAAATCGTCTTACGTAATAAATGAACATCATGTGGGATTATCATAGTTTACCCAATAGAATATTATTATACTTATCTGCATACCTAGTAGGTACATAATACATACATAATCAGCCTATAATGTTCCCACTGCTGGGACACAAGGCCTCCTCTCTGTGAGAGGGAGTGGGCCGTAATCCACCACGCGGGCCCAGTGCGGGTTGGTAGATGTCACATGTCTTCGAATTTTTGGTTCTAGGACATGCCGGTTTCCTCACGATGTTTTCCTTCACCATTTTTGAGAGCAGTGGTGGTGAAATAATTTACACAAAGTAAAGCGCCTGTCTGGGTTCGAACCTACGACCTACAACTCGTAAGTCGCGGCCGATACCACTTGGCCACCACTGCTCTCTCTAGTAGGTACCTACTGTTATAATTACTTACCCCACCAAAAATAACACAAACCGTCTCGTGTCGTGGGCGCTAAAATGTAGGTAAGTACCTACCTAACTTAGCGTACGTCTGCGAGTATCCTATGTAGGTACTACGTTGTCCGTGTTACTTGTCTTGAAATTCATAAAACTCTAGAACTTACTCAAATTATTATTAATTCGTTTGTAAAAAACACTAGATTTTTTAACAGTTTATTTAGATAAAAATAATTATGTGTCAAGAATCAAGATTGTTTACCTAATATTTTGGGTATTGATAAAAAAAATAAGACAAGTAAGTAAATCATTTTGAAAACAATATAGGTAGTCAACTGTAATGGTAATAATTACAATTTTATTATTATCTAATAGGTACGGCATAAACAACAGTAGGTAATAATATCACTCGCCCGACCGACTGCGCGTCGGGCGAGCGATAACTGTTGAATGGCGGTGCATGTCAAAGAGAATGTAAACACTAGTGTTATTGTGCATGTGTGCATCGTCTAACGTGTCGTTTCAGTTCGGAACGGTGTTTGTGAGTGTGAACTAGAAGTTGTGTGTGTAGACTATCGTCTAACTGCTCATCACTGATACTATCTCTGTCAGACACGATGCCGGGTGAGACAGCGTGCTTTTTGGCCACGCCCACCATCGAGTTCGAGCTCGCGAAGTGTTCAGCCTTAAGGATAATGTAGATATCGAAAGGGAACGTAGGGCACTGGCGGTCCGAGGGAACATGTTGGCCCGTAGATTCTCTCGTTGTGCGGACCAAGTCAAAATCACTGTTCAAGGCGTTTTGTCAAGGTCTGTACGCGGGGGTCTATGGGTCAGCTACATTAAAAGATCGCTAGATGTCCTACGCATCCAATACAACAATGTTTTTAGGATGCTGTTGAAACTGCCCCGTTTCTGTAGTGCATCGGAGATGTTTGCTCAGAACCGAACTGACGGCTTCCGTGCAGTGATTCGGAAAAAAGTCGCATCACTGATGCGTAGAACGCGGGTCAGTGACAATAGCATCCTGAAAACAGTGGTGGAGAGTCCTTACTCCCCTTTTCCGAGGCATTATGTGAGGAGAATGGTCAGGTAGCTAATTCCTTGCGTTATCGTTCTCTGCACATCCTGCCTCAGTCACCTACTATTATTCTCCTTGTTTGTGTACTACTAACACTAGTTATAAGATATTTTACTAACAATATTGTTGACCGAAGTGAATAAATAAATAAAATTAAATAACGTCACAGTTTATGTCTAGACGTTGTATAAAAATACCAAAATTGTCGAAATTCTTAAAAATACTGCGAATATTTTGGGTTAGAATGGTTAGTGGACTAGTGTAGGAGGAGAGATATTGTTTACAGTGCTCAACGTCACAAACATGGGATTCAGATATAGAGAAATTATCTATGTCACTAATTAAATTATTAATCATAATTATAACTAAATATAAAAATAACAATTACAAGAGCCAGAAAGATACGTAATTAACGGCGCTCTTAGGCGCCTCCATAATCAATACTATTTATGTACAGACGCCAGCACATCAACCTACTACAATCTGTCAGATTTCTGTAATAGATTTTCAACTTTATCGCTAAAGCATAAGGTTCAATGTTGATTGGGAAAATTTGACAGTTAGGTGTAGGTTGATGTGCTGGCGTCTGTACCTCTTTTCAGCCATCAGTTTCGCTGGACAGTAAACGACACTTGTGACTACTCGGCTTTTTGAAATGCAAGCAGGTAGCGCATTTTGGTTCTTCAGCCTTGTTTGTGCATTCTTTAATGGAATGACTCAGATCACCACAGTGGCCACAGGTATATGTGGTTTCCCAACATGATTTGGCCGCATGTCCGTACTGCTGGCACATATAACAGCGTGCGACTAGAGTAAAGTCTCTCACAGGGCATGACGACCAATTCACAAACACTCTGTCTTTAGATATCAGGGCTTTGCGTATGTCTGCAGATACTTCTATTATATAATTACAAGTCTCAGCGTTCTTCTTACCTGACTTATGGCTTAACTTAATGGAGGTAAAAAAGGTCTCGAGGCTGCAATCCTGAAGGTTCTCGACTAAATTCTGATGGAACAAACAAGTAAAAACTTCCTTCTCTTGCATGGATGAGGGCACTCCGATAACCACTACTCTAGGCTTCCTTTTTGGGGGCTCATCTACAGTAAGGCCTGAATTTGATAACTGCGTCGATTTTTTCACCTTCTCAATGTCGTCTTTTGTTTCAGTGCTGATAATGACACCGCCATTTTTCGTCTTACGCAGTCCTCTTACCTGAAGCTTCATTTGCTCGGGGCACATGACAAGTGTTTTTGTCTCCTCACTCGACTTTAGTTTGCCGTTAGGGTATATGGCCATTGAGCTTAAATTTATTGGCTGTATATAATTGGTGGTACCTTTTTTAACCATGTCAGCAAAGGAAGTTCCGGTTATTGGTTTCATAGAAGCTCCGATTGTCAGTTTAAGGTCTTGCAGTTGCTGCGACTGATCAATTTGGTCTTCGAGTGTTTGGACGGTGGTGTGGACCCGGACAGCATTCATCTTAAGGGACTGGTACTGAACGGCCATCTGCGATGTGCCGTGACTAACTTTTCGGCATAGGGTACTTATACGCAGTTATTGCTCCATATTTAATTTGCCCTCTGCTGCTATAGAGCACACTTCACTTAGGCACTGCTCAATGGACGACGTCCAGTTCTGTATTTCCGACGTAGATATCGCTTCCATCATGATATCGTCTCTGGCTGGGCGGTTGAGGGTGAGGTGCGGGTACGGGCTAAGGGTGCAGGTGCAGGTGCTAGTGCTGGTGCGGGCACAGGTATAGGAGGTGGGCTCCGAGGACATCTGCCACCCCGGCTGAAGGGACTGGATGCCATTGTGATACAAGTTATGCACTTGTTAATCACTTATTACACATTTTCACAGAAACGATTTACACATATTATGCCTACGTATGACTCAGTTTGCTTTACTACCGGATATTTGGTAGATCCAGGTCACGATTCAGCAAGTGATTATTTATTTATTTTAATAAATCTTTGACACGTCTGTTCACAACAAGATTGCAACAATGATTAATGCCCTTGTAAGGACCATCATAGGGCGGTCAATGACTTTCTAACTGTACCATCGCGAACAAAAACGTAATCGCAGTCCTTTAAGTCCGAGTACACAAAAGTTGCATGACTTTGCTTATCGCGCGTAGGGGGATGCGCGGCGATAGTATTGCGAATATTTTGTATTATTATCGAAGATTTTAACGACCTATGCCAACGCTCGACAGCCCCGTTGCTTGGGGGTTGTAAAGTGTAGCAAGAATCTTAGTAATTCCTAAAAATGTCATTAATTTTGTAAACAAAGTTGACTCAAACTGTCGTCCCTGATCGCTGGTTATCTTAATTGGGCAACCGTAACGTACTATCCAGCCTTCGTATATTGTTCTAGCGACTTCGTCAGCTGTTATTTCCTTTACCGGAAACGCTTCCGGCCAACGTGTGCATCTATCAATAATGGTTACCAAATACCTAAATCCATCTGAAGATGTGGTAGCGGCCCAACTATGTCCACATGGATGTGTTCAAAATGTCCTGCGAAACTTCCTACATCCGAAATTACATGTCTGCTAATTTTCGCTTTCTGGCATTGCACACATGATTTAGCCCAACGGCGTACATCTTTATTCATACGTGGCCAAAAAAAATTCTTACACACCATCTTCTGAGCGGTACGTGTCCCCGGATGATTCAAATCATGGACAATCTTGAAAGCGCTTTGCCTAAAATTCTCTGTTATGTAAGGCCTAATAATGTTTGTGGATATTTCACAATACAATAATTTATTACTCCCTGGTATCCTAATTTTTTTGATTTTATTATTGTTATTGTCACACGAAGATTGAGTCCACTGCAATAAGTACTCGTCTTTCATTTGCTCGTCAGCAAGTTCATTGTAGTCGAGTACAGTTGGGCACAGAATTGTTTCTACGCGCGATAACGTGTCGGCTATAATATTATCCTTACCGATAATATGTTGTGTGTTGACTGTAAATTCACTAATGAAAAGTAATTATCTGATTCGTCGAGAAATTTCATTGTCCTCCTTACTGATTTTAGTAAAGGCGTGGCACAAAGTTTGTGGTCAGTGTATATTGTTAGAGGGCGCCCTTCGGACAAATTTCGGGAATATTTAACCGCTTTGTAAATAGCTAATAATTCCCTGTCATAGGTGCTGTACTTTTGCTCAGTTGGTGTTAACTTTTTGGAAAAATAGCCGAGAGGCTTCCAATTTCCCTCTACCCTCTGCTGAAGTACAGCGCCTATGCTAGGACTGGAGGCGTCCGTCATTAACCCTAATGGTACATCGGCATTGGATGTGACAATGTAAAGGCTTCTTGAAGTCCTGTCTTACATTGTGCAAATGCATTTTCTGCCCCGACTGTCCATTCTATTTTAGTTTTATCATTCTTCTTACTATTTACTGTAGGGTAGGTTGGTGTAAGATGGCGCAGGAGATAAGTTGGCGCATTCGCAATTGGTGGATTCTGGTGTGCCATAAGCAGCTAACTTCAGTCGTGTTTTGTTGACTATTTGTGCCGGTACGTGCTCCCAAAAAAATATTCGATTTGCTCACAAAACGATTGTTCCAGGTAAGTCTTAAGATTTTGAACACTTTTAATCTAATTTATTCTCATTTGGAAGTTGAGTCAGTATAAAACAATGCATTTATTACGTGTTTTGAATGAGATGTTGACTAAACACATACTTCATATCAACCTAAGAAACGAAATAAGTCTGGTATTTCATAAGAGATGGCGTTAGTGCAATAATTTCTGCATTGTGGGGTAGTTTGTAAGATGGTGCACTGAGCGGGTGTACAAGATGGCGCGCGCCATCTTACAAACCCTATTTTTAATTTGAGGTTTGGACTGTCTTTTTCAATTCTCATAGAAGAAAATTAAATTGCAGAATGTCAAGGCGCGAAAGGAAAAGTGACAGACAAACATGGGCACTTTCACTTATCGAAGAAGCACGCAAGCTCATACATGAAGGTAAAAGTAAAAGATTTGTTGCGAAATCACTTGGAATGCCAGAATCTTCCTTGAGGAGGTTATTGAAAAGATCTGCATGTCCAACAAAACTGGGCAGATTTGACACTACCTTCTCAACAGAGATCGAAACAGCTTTCTGTGATTATTTGAAAACTACAGATTCAATGTTTTTTGGTATGACCACGAAAGATTTAAGGGCACTTGCTTATGAATTCGCTGAAAAAAATAATATAGCACACAGATTCAATCAAGAAACAAAGACTGCGGGTAAGGAATGGCTTCGTGGTTTTTTAAGAAGACATCCAGACTTATCCATTAGACAACCAACATCGACAAGTATTGTGCGTGCTGTTGGTTTTAACAGACCACAATGTGAACGCTTCTATATTAACTTGAGTGCTATGTTGGACAAATACAACTTTGCTCCTCACCGTATCTACAACATGGACGAAACGGGTATATCCACGGTCCCAAATAGACCACCCAAAGTTCTTACAACTAAAGGAAAACGAGCAGTCAATAAAATTGCAAGTGCTGAGAGAGGCATAAATGTGACTGTTGTAAGTGCTGTGTCTGCAAGTGGCCACTTTGTTCCACCTGCATTTATTTTCCGCAGAAAACGAATGAAAGCTGAATTATTAGATGGATCACCAGCTGGATCAATAGGAATGATCTCAGACTCTAGCTTTATTAATACGGATCTATTTATTGATTGGTTAAGTCATTTCAGAGATCATACTAAGCCCACTGAAAATGACCCTATTCTCCTCGTGTTAGACAATCACTCCTCACACTGCTCGATTAAAGCTGTGGATTTTTTCCGGGAAAATAATATTGTTGCACTCACTTTACCACCACATAGCAGCCACAAGATGCAGCCTCTCGATAGAGGTTTTCACGGAATACTGAAAAAGTATTATGCTGCGGAGTGTGAAAAATGGTTGAGGAGTCATCCAGGAAGAGCTATTACAGTATTCCAGGTGACATCTATTTTTGCATCTGCCTACAACAGAGCTGCGAATATTCAATGTGCTGTAGATAGTTTCAGAGTCACAGGAATTTGGCCTTGGAACCCAGATGTTTTTAGTGATGCTGATTTTATGGCCAGTTCTGTAACAGATAGAGAAAATCCGGATGATTTTGTAGGAAACTCGAGAACGCCAAGTAGCCATGCTGGCACATCACAAGATCTCCATCAAAACACGCAAGTCACTGAGCCAACAACCACTGTTGATGCCCAGTCTCCTCAACCGAGTCAATGCAACCTTTCTATCTCGACCAATGAAGATCTGACAGAAACAAATGCTACATGTTCACACGACATGTCAGTGTCTGATAAAATTTTCCCTAAATCTCAGACAATAAGATCCACTAATAGGAACGTCTGAAATCTGAAGTAATTAGCATTTCTCCTTACAAACAGCAATTAGAGGCAGCAAGGAAGCAAAAAGCTGAACCAAAACCTAAAAAACCTAAACAAAAATCTAAAGCACCCAACAAACCTGATGAAGAAAAGGTCTGGGCATGTCCTGGGTGTCAGGAAATATATAAGGAACCCTTAAAAGAAGACTGGATAGAATGCTCAGTGTGTCAAGAATGGTGGCATGATAAATGTACGGGATATCTTGGATTTGGTGTATTTAAATGCGAAATTTGTCTCCCTTAGATGACCTCGCATTAACTGCGCCATCTTATCGACTTTGCTGCGCCAACTTGCCGGATGGGTTGTGTAAAAGTGCGCATTTCTGATTTTTTATCTTTATATGAAAATTTGTCCAAAGATAATAGATGTGACTTTGATTTAAATGTCCTATTGTTACCAATAAGTCAAAAATTTACGGTCTTATTCATAAAAAAAGCTTATAGAAGGTTTAAACCATTCATTAGTTAAAATGCTCGATAAGCCTTTAAAACGTTCGATAAAATTTTGTATTCATAAACGCTTCATAAACCTTCGATAACTAAAATGTACTATAACTTCATTATAAATCTAAATGTTGCCATAATAATGATGTCATCCAACAAATTGGCCAACATCTTGAATCGTCAAACGAGAATATCTGTCTACTAACCGAATAATTGTGACCATAGACATTATTACGTATGGAAAACTAATATATTGTCTACAGTTTCGACAGTTTTGACGCGCTAACGTCATGGAAACAATATGTCATTGAATGAATTTGATATTTTACTTGTAAAAGTAAAAAACTTTTGAATATTTTTTTTGTATTTAAAATAAATGGAATTAAGACCGGAGACTAGTTGCAATAAAGGGCAAAGAATTGAATATTGGTTGGAGGAGGATAAGGTGTGTATCTACTGTTACAGCTAAAATGTATTCAAAGTAAGTTATGTTTTGTAAACATTCTCAATTTTATACTTATGCTTGCTTTTGCTTCTATTCCTTAGATTTTTTAGGAAGAATTTGGTCAGGGAGAGATTTTCATAATAGAAAATAAAAACACTGACACAAACACCAACGCTAAACAGGGGCGGCCTGCATGATTTACGAATTAGGTGCCTATCCAATTTACAATGTTACGAAGAACTTCGTTTGCCTGTACAAAACTCATTGTAACAAAAAAAAACCGCCGCCATATGAACAATAATGACTCGTTATTTTTATGCCGCTGCTGATTTAATTATTTTAGTATAATATAAATAAGATAATGAAGAGAAAGAATTATAACATTAGTTTTCTATTTCAGGACAGTAGGACTAGTAAGGATGGCAAATTGCAGAAACTGAAACGGCCTACAGAAGAGATAGCACAGATGGTAAATGAAAAGCAAACATTGTAAAAATGTTGTTCTGCTTGCACAAGTTTTAGAAGCCAAATTAGAGTTTAGAGTATTGTTCAACCGTTAACAGGCAAGAGTTACACGCGCCAGCAACAGCATCACAGCGTCAGCATCAAGAGCGACATACATTCGTTCCTCATACCGGCACACCATCAGCGCTAAGAAGTGACCTACTGAGATCTTCACTTCATCGGCTTGATACACACACAACACACAAATGTAAATAGGTATCAATGTGTATTGACCACTAAAATTGTATATAATTAAGTTAATTACTGTAATAAATTAGTCATCAAGCTGGAGTCGAGTTTGATTCATCTTCCATAATTCCTCTCACTATGGCCAAGACACCTTTAGCCATCATCAGTTCTATGAGTCTGTGGGACCGGCAGTGAGAAAACTATTTCCTGTGTACATTGCACTACGTACACAAACCCCTATTCCTACCCAAATTCCATCTGTTCCTGTAGGTCTCCTGGTAACAGACTTCCCACACGTAAAACCAACGTAACTCACGTTTGGTGTGGTTTGTATGATAGGTTAGGGTGCTAGGTAGTTACTGTAGGTTTATAATAAGTAGGGTGTTAGGTAGTCATAGGTACCAGGCTCAATTGTTACAAACTTATAGCCACACTGTATGCATTTGAAATAACGGCCGTACTAAGCTGTAAGTCCCGGTGTGTACAAGTATTATAAAAATAAATTAAACTGATATTTGTATACAAAATTTTTATTAACAAACTACTCGCTAAATGTCTCCTCTTTTTCTTCTTCGTGTCGCGGGCACGACTTTACTTTAGATCTTGTTGGCCCAAAACATTGCCACTTCCACGTCATCGTCGGTGGCAATGCAGAAGTCACTTAGACTGCATGTTTTGGGTGGGACACATAGGGCAGGATAGGAGGTGGAGCATGTTTTGCGACATAGCTTCTCAACCACACCCTACTGGAGCATCTCCCTGCAGGGTGTAAACTTCCGTGATCCACACGGAAGTCCCTGAACCATCTCCGGACACAAGTGGGAAGATGTAACTCCAACCTGGTAAAGTGGGGCTACCTCGGCGGAATGTTTCTTTAAAAGTTTGTAAAATAGCATTTGCATTTCCCCTTGCAACTTCTTGGGGTGACTTTGTATGATATTAATTGATATTGCTACCCCTAACTGCATCCATGCAACAACCAACCCATGGTCAATCCATGGTCAACTGCAATATTGTAAAGTACTGCTCTAGCCACTATGGATGTTTTCACATTTCCTAGTTTGCAGGTAAAAGGCATTGAAAGCATTGTTTCCACACTCCAAAATAGCAGCAAACCCACAGTATTTCTTGTTCTGTACTTAATATGTGCTTTTTTATATTTTTCCTCGCTTATATTTTGCATCGTAGGTATATAATAATAAACTAAATTGGTTAAACAGAAGTGCAAAATAAATTAAATACAACTGCGGCTCCTCGAAGTACGATTGTTTACGAAACTAACTTTTCACAATATTACATTTTGTACGTCAAATGTAATTTTCTTATTAATCAGCTGATGCAGAGTCGGCCATTTTTTCCTTATAATACTGTTATAGTAGGGTTCTGGGTTTCATAACTTTATAGTAGGTTTATAGAACGTTTTAGTGCTAAAATGCGTTTATGAATAGCAATTTTTGACAACGAGACTTTAGCAAGCCTTTAGATGTTCCATAACTTATTATGAATAAGACCGTTAGAATATATAAATTTGATTTCGAAACGTTGCATTTTTATTTTCTTATGACCGATTGTTTCAAAAGTGCATCATCTTACACCAACCTACCCTACTTGTTTAGCTCGCATTGATACGACGCTAACTTTGGTAAATGGGGTCTGTAAAAATTTAACATCCCTAAGAAACGGCGTAGATCATTAACCGTCTCTGGTTTTGGAAAATTAACAATTGCTTCTACTTTTTCATTAAGTGGTTTTATACCTTCAGTGCTAACATCGTGTCCTAAGAATTGTATTCGCGACTGTCCGAAACAACATTTGCTTAGGTTGATAGCGATACCGTATTATTTTATTGAAGCTTTCGAAAACCAATTTTAAATGTGCTCTATGTAAGTCATCATTTTCGCTAGCAATTATGACATCATCCAAATAACTAATCAAAAAATTTAAACCCTCCAAAACCGTACAATTCATAAACCGTTGGAAAGTTTGAGCTGCGTTGCGTAAACCGAAGGTCATGCGCGGAAACTTAAACAATCCAAACGGGGTGATAATTGCTGTTTTTTCAATGTCTTGTGGCGCTATATTTATGCAATGGTAGGCTCTACAAATGTCTAATTTAGAAAATACTTTCTTGCCAGCTATGATAAAAGTGAAATCATACAATCTGGGAATTGGGTATATATCGGGGTTTGTAACCGTTTAGGGCTCGGTAGTCGCCGCAATGTAATTCTCCGTTTTTTTAGCACATCATGTAACGGACTGGCCCATGCACTCTTTGACGGCCTACAGATTCCCAATTCCTGCATAACTCGGAACTCCTGCTTAATTATATTATATCTATGCAGGGGCAAAGGACGAGCGCGAACATAAACTGGTGGGTCTTTCGTCTCGATGTAATGTAGTACATTATGCGCCGGAGTCTCTCTAAATTGTAATGTTAATAAATTGACGTAATAAACTATAATAAGGATGTTTTTCTTCTAATGTACTCACCGTTGGTTGGCTAACGTTAACAATCGCTGCCACCACTTGCAATTCCGTTACTTGATCAATGAGCTTATGTTTATTCATATCTACTAATATTTTATGGTGGCACAAAAAATCAGCACCTAGAATGGGTCGGCTAACATCTGCTAGAATAAAATCCCAACGGTACGATCTACGTAATCTTAAATTTAATACCAAAGATTGTTCACCATACGTTGCTATTTCAGTGCCGTTAGCGGCGTATAACTTATAGGTAACTAGTACTAGTACAGTGGGTACCTTTGGGTCTCCATTTAACGAGTAAAAGTCCAGGGATAGGACAACTCCGCTTAAGAGTTAAGCCTTTGGACAGGGTAACCCGTACATGGGGTAACTCATATCGCAGTGTTACCTTTTGTTCGAGTTACATCCTCGAAACTCAGCGAAATGGTTAACACCTTTATTAAGGTAACCACGTGAAGGGGTTAACCCCTTTAATGACTTAAGCCTTTGAAGAGGTTACTTTCTCAAAAAGCGTTTTTTAGAGTTACCCTGGATTACCTAATAAACTTGAGCTGCATGTAGGTGGGGGGATACTTGCACCCGTGCGGTGCCTTATTGCCTTACTATTTTTATTTAGTTATTACGATTTACGAATTTGACAACAAGTGACGCGTGACATTTAAGCGAACTAACAATTAAGATGAGTAAGACAGGTAAGTGATTATTATTTAAAGTACTGAGTTAAATTAATGTTAATATTATGACAATGACATGTAATTATATTTATTTATATACAGGATGTAAGGGTGAACAGTGGCAACTTTCAAAGGACGGATAGATATCCTTAAATAAAAAAATATTACAAAAGTTTTAAATGTATGTCGCAATTTTTTTTTGCGAATTTTACAGGTTTCTAATTCCGAAATGTTACGCGAAGTGACCGCACCCTACGATAATGCATGAAGCGGGGCCCCCCGGCCGCCGCGCGCCCGCCGCGCCGCCATGATCGCTTACGTGGCGCACGCACACATGTACTCGCCGCTCGGTAATTTCCATTCACCGCTGCATAAAAAATCGCCCTTATTACGTAGGGGCTGGCGGTACCGACACTTTTTTTTACGATATTTTCGAAACAATGAGATGCACAATGGACCGTGGATGCACAGGTGCGGCGCGCCGCACTCGAAGTAAATTGTATGGGCGCGCATACCTACGCATCGGCCACATTGAATGAATTTGTAATTTCTGTGATTGGCTTAGGACAGGCAAAAATACCTAATTCATTGTTAAAAGCGTTTTTAAGAAAAAATAAGAAAAAAAGTGCGAATTAACGAACTTTACTACATCTTAATTTCTAAGTTAGGTATTTTTGGCGTATTTATAAAGAGAAATCACGTTATTTACAAGTAATTTAGTTAAGTTGTCCCTTTCAACACTGCACTGATTTTTATTTAAATTTTAAACAATGATTAAATACCTACTTACTAAGAAAATCAATCATAACTTACATTAGTCTTAAAATCTGTTCAAAATGTGAACCGTTTACGGCTAAACACGTCTCTGCACGTCTTTCTTAGTTATTTTGCACTCGATTAAGCACAACACTTTCACTCTTTACGTCATTGAAAGCACTTTTAATTCGTCTTTTCAATTCCCGTCTGGTATTAAACACGGCGTTTTAAATCACCCCACAAAAATTAAACCAAAGGGAGTGAGGTCAGGCGAGCGAGGGGGCCAGCCGACAGGTCCTCCGCGACCAATCCATCGCCCGGGGAACTCCGCGTCTAGCATGGCTCTGATATGCAGCTGAAAGTGAGCTGGAGCGCCGTCGTGTTGGTAGTGGAGGTTTCTCAGGTATTGAAGGGGCACATTTTCTAGCATTCTGCCAGTCACTCGTCGTAAAATGGTCATGTACGACTGACCATTTAAGCTACTTTCGATGAAAAGAGGCCCAAGAATAATCCCTCCTAGCATACCCGCCCACACATTCACAGAAAAGCGATGCTGAAAGTGTCCCTGACGCGTTAGGTTCTCATTGTGCTGGCTCCAGTAGTGTTCGTTGTGAACATTGTAAGTTGCAGATCTTGTAAACGTTGCTTCATCTGTGAACAAGATGGATAATATGTTGTCCAAGTTCCTGAACAGCAATCAAACTAATATCACCGGTCCTGAGCAGCAATCAAACTAATATCACCGGCCATCGCATAAAGCCTAACCATTTCGGTACGTTCTTCGTTCGAGTACGCCATTGTCGGTAACTAATAGCGCTTCGATACACGTATCTACGTGATGCGCGAGAGTAGTCTGTACGCAAACACGGCACACGTACACTCTCTAGCGCGAATGAGCACAAACTGGCGATGCGCGCGCGCCGCCAGCGCGGCGCCGGTACATGCGGGGCAGAGGCCTAACAGTAATGTGACTTTGATTTTTTATTTTTTGGGACATTAGAAGAAAAATTTTGAAAAAAATAGGGTCATATTTTTTCAACGGTTTTAGAACCTACTCATGATACTTATGCACCTCCTTAAATATTGCCACTGTTCACACTAACATCCTGTATATACTTTATTGTACACCACAAAAATACATAGCAAAAAGAATTATCGATCACTAAAAATATACAATGGGCGGCCTTATCGCTTTCTGCGATCGCTTCCAGGCAACCTTGGAATGGACAGTGATTTAACTGGACATAAAATGAGGTTGTCGTTGGTGTAATAATATACTAAAATAGATACACAGATATATAAATATCCTAAAATAATAGATACATAAATACATATATACATATTTGTTAAGTAATTATTTTTATTATGTTAAGTTACAAGTGAAGTGAATCACAGTCTTGTACCCTTATTTAGTACTTAATTACCAATATGATTGATTGTGTTTCAGGTGACGCTAGCGATACTGATGATGATGTACAATTCCAAGAAAATAGTCAGCCACTCTTAACGGAGAATCAAGACGAGTTCCCGAATGCGATATTTGGTTCGATGCAAACACTATAGCGGTTGTGAAGAGAAGCGCCGCCCGACAGGACGCCGTGTAAAAAGTTTGTAAGTAGCTGTATCAACTGTAGTTAAACCTTTATTTATTTATTTATTATTACAAAATCCACAGCTCTTTGAAAATTTCTCTTAAAATATTTATGCTAGTCTTACAGCCAATTACGGATTTACAATTTAATAACTATACATAAGTACATGCAACAGAAACAAACATACAGAGTAAAGTGAAATGCTAGCACCATCTAAGCATTGCTAAGTGTACAGTGTGAGTGAGTGTGCATGAGGAGTTGTGAATGGGTGTGTGAATATGTGATAGTGGTATGTGGTGATTGTCTGTATACCATCTATATAGTTCAATTTCATTTAGATTTGTTTGTCAATTCATCACATACCACTAAACAACCATAACTATTAGCTATTTTTTTCCAACATATTTTATAGTTTAAAAGTGTGTATGTATTTTTAATAAAAACGTTTAAAACACATCTGTAGTTAGGTGTATTTTTTAGTCCTCTCACTAGGTTGATACTTATATCTACTTATTTTTGTACGAAATACTAAAACATTCTCCAAACTATATTAAATAATAATAATAGCATATTACTATATCTCCCGCGTCACGGAGCGCATCGACTCCTTAAAGCAAAAAGTGTAGGTATGCATAGGCAAGCCGCATACGTAGGTTTTAAGAAGCGGGCGGAGCGATACACCAACCGATCGACCGTCATGCTGGTAAGTACTTATGCATACATAATTATGCTGTAGTAGTACCTATACCAGAAATGGGGGCAATTACAATAAGCCCCGAAGATGTCGTTCGTTGTCGTGTTCGTTGCCTAAGTTGAAATCTCCAGGGCCGGAAGGGCTGCATAATTTTTGAATTAAATAGTTTCAAAGATTGCATGATCGCTTGGCGGAACTTTTCCAGTCAACCTTAGAGTCAGGGTCGCTACTAGAATTGCTAACGAGAGGAATATCCCACCTGCTCAACCAGCAGCAGATAGTACTGCGAAACTCAAAAACTATATATCAAAAATGTGTCTTCCCAGTCTATAAAGTTCTTACATCCATTTTGAGAGCTAAAATTTTCGAAGGCAACGTTAAATTATTTATTTCTATTAGGCTCTTATAAGCCACTTTTGAACGTAAAACATTAAAAATAAGAAAATACAAGTGATTCTACTCCCATTCGGAAAGGTAGGCTCGTATGGAGAAGAATGGGCAAGAAACTGCATTATCCAAAATTAGCAAACAAGCCACCATCATGTCCGTTTCTCAAAATATATGTAGAAACGGGTCCCGCGTTACTAAGGAGCTGCTCCTCGTTGATATGGCCATTAGCCAACAGGTTCGCCGTTAACGAAAGGAAGAAGGACATGCTGGATAGATTGTAAGAAGAAGGCCCTTGACTCGGTGCCACATACATGGCTCATGAGGGTGCTAGTTGTATAAAGTTGATATAACTCTGCGCACTTTCCTGATGTCGTGTATGGGGCACTGGGGGACAGTCTTTCGCTATCGCGCTGTGCTATACTCTTGGGAGGAGTATTAAAAAAAAAGCTTAGAAAATAATATTTTTTATTATGATATTAGTGAAAAAGTCATCATCATCTGCCTAGCCTTTTCCCAACTATGTTGGGGTCGGCTTCCAGTCTAACCGGATGCAGCTGAATACCAGTATTTTACATGGAGCGACTGCCTATCTGACCTCCACAACCCAGTTACTGGGTAATACGATACCCCTTGGTAAGACTGGTTGTCAGACTTTCGGGCTTCTGACTACCCGTAACGACTGTCAAAGATCCACGAATGACAGCCGGGACCAACAGCTTAACGTGCTTTCCGAGGCACGGAGGGGTCTCAGTATGTAAAGATGGTCACCCATCCACAGACCAACCGCGGCAAGCGTAGCTTAACCTGATCGATCGACCTGTGCGGCTGTTATTATTTAGCCACGGACCAACTAAAGAAAAGTAACCAACTAAATTAAATAGATACTACTTTTCAGGTTCGGGTTTCGCCAAGTACGGCAGTAATGGCATAGATAACGAATCACAATCTTTAATAAAAAGTACAATTATCATAAATAAAAGGAAACATGTACACGAGGCGACAATAAATGAAAACAAATAAACTTGCGAATTTCAGAATGATTATAGTGAAAACAGTAATCAAAAGAGGAAAAAAGTCGAAGAATCACGTGAGAACGTTACAGATAATGATGAAAAATGTATCCACTGTTCTCTGACTCTCTGACTCGGGGCTAGCTGGACCGAACCAACGCGTATGTATACGTACATCCGTGGTGGAGCGACCCAGACTGCCGGGCACTTCTTCTCTTGCAACCGAGCGGGTGGGCAGGTTGCGGATAGCCCAACTCCGGCTGCGGGACCGACTGCAAACAGTCGATCTCGCACTTGGAGCATCTCGTAGGAGATCCCGGACAAGAGAAGTGCCCGAACACCAAGTCCCAGGTCTAGGGTAACCCATACACCTTATCCCATGTACCAAATAATCCCAAACCACTCCACCCTTCCCTTTTAAAATCCCGTCGATCCCCCAAATCCCTAGGTCAAATCCCAGACCTAGGGTGACCCCCCCATTAACCTATACCCCTACCACCAAACCCCTCCCTCCTATCCCTACTTCCCGTCGGTCCCAGAGGAAGGGTAACCTCGATTCCAAAAAAGCCCACCCCCTCGTCAATGATAATGCAGAATGTGAAAGAAATTACCCAGGTGGGTTCCGGCCAAGCCGGGGAATCCCACACCGCTATGTCGGTCAGCCCCCAACGTATTCTGGGGGGGGCAACAGACTGCGAAATCTTGCCGTGCTCCTCAGCACGGCCGGCTGCTGATTTAGCGCCCATAACACAGGCAGCGACTTACGCGCCCACAAACACAACTCCGGCTGCGACCAACGCGCCAACAAACGCTCCCACGGCTGCGTCACACGCGCCAATACCCACTACAAGGTGCATGCCTTCCTCGAGCCTCTGGCAACAGAGCATCGTGCGAAACAGCATCACCAACCCAGACAACGACAGACAAGGACAGAGAGCGATGGGGAAGGATGACGAACCGGACGACCCTACCACTCTCCCGGTTGAAAGAGTACGACTGCTGAAGAAGCGCGGAAAAATCAACCGGGGGAGGAAAGTAGGCGACCGAAAGCGCAACACCCGCGAAGGCGTCAGCCAGCGCGAAGCGCGATCGGACGCCGAAGAGGTAGTACGTGACCAGCCCCGAGTCCGCGACGGGGAAACCAGGCGCGAAAAGGGGCCGGACACGGAAAAAAGAGAACGGCCGCAAGTCCGCGAAGGGGAAACCCAGCGCGAAAAGCGGCCAAACGTGGGACCACGCGACCAGCTGCAAGTCCGCGAAGGGGCAACCCAGCGCGAAAAGCAGCCGGACGCGGAACCGCGCGTGCAGGGGCAAGTCCGCGAAGAGGAAACTCGGCGCGAAAAGCCCTTGCACACGACAGAGTCTGCCGGGGGCACCAGACGACCCCATCACACAGACACTAGAGATGACGCATCCCACGACAACTCTCAACCCAGACACCACAGGGGAAGGCGAGGTGGATCCTTGCACCCAGAGGTCACCACCCTAACAGGCACCTCCATGCCGCAGCCTGGACAGAGGGGTACAGGGCCGGCGAAGAGGGAGCGCCCGACGACTCGGCTTCACCGAGTACGCTGCAGGGGGACGCCAAGCGTGTAAGGGTCCACTCCGCCCAGGGGGAGCTGAGGACCTACGCGCGGGCCACAAAGGACATCCCTGCGCGGCTTGCAGTAGCAATCTGCTTCCCTCCCCCCTCCAGAGACTTGACTAAAGAGGAGGCCGAATTTGTTAAAGTAGGCCTGGAAAATGCCCTAATAGACACGGACACGACGACACCACTTCCTGCCTTCCGCGGATACCCACGGGTAGCGGAGGGCACCGTACAGATATGGTGCGAAGACGACTATGCCCTGACCTGGTTATCTAAAAATTTACCCCTCCTCAAACTCCCCAACACCGACCTCACACTGACGGTACTTCGACAATCAGACGTGCCCACCCGTGTCAGAGCCTCTTTATTCATTCCTCGTTACAGAGGTGACATACAGAGGCTCCACAGCATTCTGATTCGTCAGAATGCATGGTATGACATAGCCAGGTGGTCGCTATATAGGGCAACTACCGTCGGTTGCGACAACTATGGGACTTATTTGACCCTAGGTGTGCCACCGGAGGAAGTGGAAAAGGTCATGGGGCGGGAGCGACGGATATCGTACCTGCTGGGTTCGATATACGTGCGCTTCTGGCCCAAGACCCAGCCCTCTGACAGCACGACAAACCCGACGACGACACCGACATTGACACAGACGAATGACACGGACATTGCCCAACTGGAGGAGGTCATGGCCCGCGCGGCGATGGCTGACGATGCAGCCAGTATACCACCCGCATCTCCCGGCTGGAGCGAGCAACTACTCGCATCATCGCCGGGGGAGCAACACGACGGCAAATACAGAGAGGAGGCAGCGGAAGGTTTGTCCGATGGATCCACCACCGACTAACCCCCACCCCCCCCCTTCATCACCATCACCACTCAACGTCATCCAGACAAACCTCCAACATAGCCAGACTGCCACGGCTAGCTTACGTAGGGCACTGGAGGTTAACCCCCATACAATAGCACTGATCCAAGAGCCGTGGATCAGGAATAACAGGATATGCGGACTAAGTAACATCGGAGGTAAGCTAATCCTCAACACACACAGCTCAGACAAACCCAGATCCTGTATCTATATACCCAAAGATATCCCTACCACGCTACTCACACAATTCTGTTCCAGAGACCTGACAGCTGTCAGGCTCCAGACCGCAGGAGAGCTCCCAGATGTTGTACTGGCCTCGGTATACATGCCGGGCGAGGACACAGACTGCCCGCCAAAAGAGATGGCCGACCTGGTACAGTACTGCGAGCACACCAACCTGGACCTGATTATCTGCACCGACTCGAACGCCCATCACCCACTCTGGGGCAGCGAGACATCGAACCCTAGAGGAGAGGTATTATCCACCTACTTATTCTCTACTAACCTTAACATCGTCAACCGAGGCTCGGAACCCACTTGGGTCACCGTCCGAGGACAAACGATTATAGACTTAACCCTTGCTACAGAAAACGCGACAAATCTTATCACAAACTGGCACGTGTCGAATGAACCTTCTTGCTCGGACCACAGAAGGATCCGCTTCACACTAACCACCAACACAAGGAAACCCACACCGAGACGAAATCCGCAGCGCACCGATGTGCCCGGGTACAAGCGCCTTCTAGCCGCCTTACTAGCTAGGCACCAGTCACAAATAGCTATAAGAGAACCCGCACAAATAGAATACACTGTAACAAAGCTGACAGAATACCTAACTGAAGCATACCACGTATGCTGTAAACTAAGGGCGCCACGAACCAACAGTGAGAGAAATCCCTGGTGGAACGCCGAGCTAGGTAAACTCAGAAACACACTACGAAAGCAATTCAACAGAGCCAAAAACACCAGACTTCCGGAAGACTGGGAGCTATACAAAGAGACCCAATACACATACAAAAAGCAGATTAGAACCGCCAGGAGGACAGCATGGCGGAAATTCTGTGAATCCATTGAAACCAATAATGAAGCCGCAAGAGTAAGGAAAATCCTATCAGCGGATCAGGACCGAACCCTTGGCGCGCTGAAAAAACCCGACAACACATACACACTAACGGACCATGAAACCAGCAAGGTTCTTCTCGAGACTCACTTCCCAGGCTGCAAACTCCTAGAGGACAGGACCTGGGAAGCTGTGCCCGATTGGACCCCAACGGAGCAAGACTGGTCCAGTGCCCACAACCTGGTAAATGAAGACCGAGTAAAGTGGGCTATCAACACCTTTCAGCCATATAAGTCCGCAGGACTAGATGGCATTTTCCCAGCCCTCCTACAATGGGGGGTTGACTACATTACACCATGTCTGGTAGAAATATATCGGGCCTGCATAGCACTCAGATACATACCCCTAGCCTGGCGTGAAGTGAAAGTCATCTTCATACCAAAACCGGGCAAAACCGACTACACACAACCCAAAGCATATAGACCCATAAGCCTGACATCCTTCCTACTAAAAACCCTAGAGAGGCTCTGTGATCGACACATCCGAGACGGGCCTCTTCGGGCAAAACCACTTCACAAACAACAGCATGCGTACTCCACGGGCAAATCAACGGAATCCGCGCTGCACAGCGTGGTATCCAAAATTGAATGCGCAGTGGACCACAAATGCTCAGCACTGGCTGCCTTCATTGACATTGAGGGCGCCTTTGACAAAACCACCTTCAATAGTATCAACACGGCCCTAGACAGACACAACATAGACCCGTCCCTGAGCGGTTGGATCACCAACATGCTCAAACAGAGGGCAGTGCAAAGTAGGTAAAAATTGGGGTTTCCAGATCAAAGAAGATCTGGAAACCCGCAATTTTCACCATTCATTATATAATCATTTCAGATCCAGAAACACCCAATTACAATCATCATTCATTACTTATAAATAGTACCTGGAATATATTTAGACCGGTCTAATCTGAAGCTGTGACTGTGTTGTCATTTGAAAAGTGGTGCAACATTCTGTCCTGGTCTGGTCTGTTGTCTGGTTATGTATTTATTAAAGAACAATGGCCATAATTGACCTGACCAAATTCGGATGAGACCAATAACGAGTTATACGTCAAAAAATAGTTAGTTAAGTAAACATTAATTTACATGTTTTCTATTATTTATTAAAACCCGGAATAAAATAAATGAGATTATTAAAAAAACCTTACTTTCGTACGACATTTTTATTAGTTTTGAACGCACCCGAATACGTTCTGTCAACTTCTGACCTATACGGTGTACACGTTTCGTTTTAGCACCAGCATTCAATGCGTTTAAGATTTTTTAAAAACGTGATTTTTATTTAAGATTACGTTGATTGTCGTTTTTATTCTTAGAATATTGTTATTTGATGGCTAATAACAATTAAATCAATTGCTACGCCAAATTCTCAAATACATTTAATGCTTTTAACAGATGGAACGAAACGTTTGACATATTGACATCCCGGCAGCTGTCAAAGCTGCTACCGCGCAGTCCATCGTTGCTCTTGTGTCGTTGCGTACTGTGTGATTCCTTGTCTTGTGTTCTGTGTGGTGATAATTTTGGCTTTGCTTTGTTTACGGACTCCGATCGATCCTTCTAATACTGACAACCCTGTGCTATTGAACCCTGGACACCGATAACGCTTTGTGATTTGGATCAGTTAGTGCCGAGTATTCTCGGATTTTCACAATGAACCCCACGGAACAGTCAACTCGACGACGCCAACGTCTGCATTGTATTAATTTCAATATCTGTGTTAATACACTGCGCCGTTTCGTTGTCCTGGAACTTGACACCAGAATCATCTCTGTAGTCAGCAGTTGGATCTCCCCTCTAATCGTGAGTATACTTATAAGAATTCATAGCTAGCGACTTGCCCCGGCTTTACAGGGATGCAATTTAGTCTACTTCTAACTTGAAATATGAAAGTAAAATATACATACTTAAGAATACAAATCATCTGAGACATATGCTTTAAAAATAATAGTGAAAACTGAATCAAAATCTATTGTTAAGTTTAGGAATTAGTTAGTAAACAAATAGACAGCAGAAAAGCTTCTTAGTTTTTATACTATTTAATTAGGGAAGCTACTAAAGACTCAATCCACATAAAGCCTGGACTCCACCAAAGCAGAGATGTGCGAAGCTGAGAGAAGATCTGTTATAAACAACCAATAGAGTGTTGTTATTTACACATCTTGTCTCCGCTTAGCTGCAGTGGATATAGTTGAGCAGAAACAATGGGAGATATCTCGGTACTTGTTTAATGCAATCAAAGGGGAGATGTGAGCAGTATCTCGCTAGCAGGTGGTGGCAGAGACGAGAGGAGAGTGCGAGCTTGCCCATCTCACTGCTCGTCGCACACAGTCAAGGTCCGCTCTAACCAGCACACATATCCGCTCAGTTATGGTTGAAAAACTTTAGCGGCTCTGCTTCGCACATCTCTGCTTTGGTGGGGTTGGTGCGGAATGTATTGAACTTACACAAAACAAACATTATATTTGATTAATCATTTTCAGATCACTGATGAAGATTACATTTGTGAGGCTTGTTGGGAGATTGCAATTCAAACAGTCAATCATGCAAATGATGGTGATGATGTTCTTGACAACAGTGGTGAACAACAAGCCGCTAATTCGTCTCACCAGGGCCATAGACTAGTGTGCGTTATCTGTGGTTTTTCTCTATTAAGGCGACGAAGTGACCTTATTTTAAGAGGAAATGCCTCTGATTTAGAAAGAAACATTGCCATTATCATTCAAGCCAGAATAGCACCACGTCAGGTGAGTTAAGTATTTTTACTTTTTAACTTCACTTCACTTGCATAATTATTATCTATTGGTCTTCATCACGGTTTAAACTACACAATGTAAATGGTTCTACAACTAACTAGAATTGACTGCTCACCAAGTTTTTTTTTATAATCATAGTAGTTACAGTAACAGTTAATTTAACAGTTTACGATCATTACTGCCTCATACCTTGACATTGGCAAAATCATCGAATGTTACCGATGGAGCCAGAACCTCAAAAAAATAGAACAGAATAATAGTAGGCTTGTATTTTACCACTATCCCTAATTTTAAGTCTGAATTACTGGACTTTTCCCATTAATGGTCTGGTAATGCAGAGGAGTTTACAGCAAGTTTTTTTCCTTTTCAGTTAATAGCATCTGATCGTGTTTGTCATCCATGCTGGCTGAGATCCAAGCGTTCTGCACTTCGTGCACAGCAAACAAACGATGCACGATCTCTTACTCCAGAAGGTGCAAATGAACCTACTGACTTAACACATGAAGCTGAGCTCCCTGAACAAGATCTAGAGCAAGTTGTAGAAATTGAGGAAAATACATCATCTGAAATACCAGATGTTCCTGTTCAACCTGTTCCTGAACAACCTGTTCTTGTTCAACCTGTCCCTGACCAACCAGAGATTGTTCTACCTAATTATCGACGTGCTGCAAATACCGCTTCACATTGTTTATTCCCTGGCTGTACTAGTGAACACTTGCATACAATGACGGATTCTTTGAGAGCAACTGTCTTGGGTAATAACAAGTACTACATTCCAGTGCTGGCTCGAATTTGTATGGAACATTTACACAGCAATAACTGGGACGATCTTTATAACTCATCAAATAGCATCAGTACTTTTACTGTGCAACAAATAGAGCATGTATTCTCATTTGTAAATGCTTTCAAAAGTCATCTCGACTTCAGCACTATTGAAAAAATTCAAGAAATTGATGACAACCTATTTTTTTATTGGATTGGGAGATCGAAGGAGGATTTCATGTCATTGCTAAATGAAGTGCCACGGATCCAAGAAGCTCATAGAGGAGTTTTAGGCTTAGCTGCCTTTTTAATGAAAATGAGGACCGGGGAATCTGATGACAGGATTGCAAAATTATTAGAAGTTCCTCGTCGCACACTGGAAAGATTAATGCAGACCATAAGGGAATTGCTGTTGCAAGATTTTGTTCCTTGTAATCTTGGTATAAATCAATTGCCAAGGGAGAATTTATTAGAACACAATTTGTTTTTACCAAACGGGATTTATAATAATGAAAATAATGAGAAAGCAATACTGATTTGTGATGGTACTTACATATATATTAACAAAAGTTCGAATTATATGTTTCAAAAAGATACTTACTCACTTCACAAATACAGAAATCTGCTTAAACCTTTTTTGATAGTCTCATGTGATGGTTACATTGTCGATTGTTTTGGTCCATACAAGGCTACTACATCAGATGCTGAAATAATGACCTCTCTATTTAATAATGAGAATTCTGCTCTCAGATTGTATCTCCAAGAAAATGATATTTTTATTTTAGATAAAGGATTTCGTGACTCCATAAGCCTGTTAGAAGCATGCAATTATAGGGCCTACATGCCAGAGTCTCTTTTAGAAGGCGAACACCAACTAACTACAGAGCAAGCAAATAGAAGTCGATGTGTAACTATTTGTAGATGGGTGGTGGAAGTAGTTAACGGTTATTTTAAAAGAGATTTTAAATTATTAAGAACAAAATATTTTAATAAGACTGTGCCGCACATGATGGAGAATTTCCAAATAGCGGCCAGTCTTATAAACAGGTTTGGTGTTCGTCTAAGAAACAGAGATGATGCGGGGGCAATGCTAAATATTATAAGAGAAAGGATGCATTTTGAAAATAACCTATCCTCAATGGTGGAAAGTACAAACATGAACAGGCGGTCTTCCCGCTTTACAAATATAACAGCAGACAGGGATAATTTAATTATGTTTCCTAGGTTCGAAATGCGCGAATTAATTCTTTTCGCTTTGGGAACCTATCAGATCAGACAGGCACGTTCCTATTATGGAGAACACATTAGATTTCATGGTGGTTATACAATAGAGATAAGTAGTGAATCCATAGACATTGCGGAGTACAATTTAAGAGGAAGTGGCAACAATACTCTGATACGGGGGAAAATAAAATCAAGACATGTGTCGAGAAAACAATATTATGTTTATATTTTAATCGAAAATAATATACCAGGGAGGGAGGGTATACCAGAGTATTGTTGCAACTGTTTGGTAGGACGTCGCACTGTGGGATGCTGTGCACATGTCATGACTCTGGTGTGGTACCTTGGATGGGTTAGATATCAGAGCAATATTTCTGCCCCTGCAGAATTCTTAGATTCTGTGGTAATAAGAGAAGATGTGGAGTAAATCAATATAAAATAACTGTCTGTTTTATTCATACATCCTGTTCCCTACATTCTCCAATGTAGGTATGAGGCATTCTCCTATTATATAATTGTTTATTAGGATCATTATAAGAAAAAAAGTTAATTGCTTGGTGAGTAAATACCTAGTTTATTAGTTTATGTATGATCGAATTCTATAAGTAGGTACCCTTCTTTGTTAGAATCAGTAGTCAACTCAAGAGAACAGTGTGTAAGCTGTTGCATAATATTCCCAGATTTTATAGTAGGTATTAAAGAATAGAATGTTGACTTACTCAATGGAATGGAAGAGAGACCTATAATAATCAATAAAAGTATTCTGGATATGTACATACTATGTAGAAGCGGTGGTACCTGCATCGTTACCTACGAGTGTGTTAAGTATGACATTGAATAAGTGAAATAATTATTTTCGTCAATAAAAAGTGATTGACACTTTTTTATTGTTTGATATTCTTCGCACAGAAGCGTAACTAACAATGATTAGCATGATTGCAGATAATAAATCACAGACTAAGAAGAGTAATAATTGCTAATAAATGATGGCTGTCAAGTTTGCAACTTGTCAAATTCTAACCTCCCTAAGAACAAATAAATGCAAAAATCTATTTTCTTCCGCTTTCTAAAAATATATTTTCAATTTAATATTGATTATTATAAGTAGGTGAACCAATTAAACCATATGCCATCAATGGTCGCGATACTTTATAATCAGGTCATAGCATGTATGGGCCGTGACCGACGTTCTTTTAAATAATATTCTAACCTGTTCTGATCTGACCTGTTTCTTATGTATGATATTTAGCGGTGTTAAATGAAATACGTTTAATCTTATTATACTGAAATATATTTATTAAATGTTTGCTAGATTATCGGACAGTTATTTATAATTTATATAAAAAAGGAATTTTATCTTCTGGTTGTATCTGGTAGCATAGAAAGTCTCAATCATCTGGAAACACTGTAGGCACAAGTTGACTCATTTTGTTAAGTACTGTTTCAGACACTTAGCAATATAATATTTTCCCTTTACAGAGTTCAAATAAAAACATTGAGGGAAATGAATAGCATGTTGCATCCATGGGTCATCGTAAATCTCCCAATCTTCTATAACCCCTCCACATGAGAAACATGCTGCTTTATCATTTATACTATTTCCAAAATAAAAGAATCCAGCGTCAGCCATTTCCATTACTAACCTTTTCTTTGAATGAATCGTCCCCCAGTAATAATTAAATGAAAATTCACGCATTTTATACCTATTGTACATGTCATATCGTGGTTTGTATTCATTTTTCATGTTATATTCACTCAATTCCTAGTTCTGAATACAGATAATTCTAAACTTAGAATGACATCGCCCAGCTCTTGTCAGCAACTTATAATGGAAATGATTGAGAGGGGATAGAAAACTCTAAGATTAAAAAAAATTAAACAGGAAATTATTTATTTTAGAATTTTATTATCAAAGCACCACTTATTTAAACACAATACATTTTTTAAAGCACATACAGAGTCATGATAAATACAGTTATATAAATCTTTAGAATATTTGTATTGATTGTATAAACTTATCAAACTAGAACAACCTTTTTCTTCTAAATTGAATATATTATTATTACTATTTTTTAAAATATGATTTAACCACAAAACTTTTTCTAAACCTTTGACGTAAACACATTTATCTCTCAATAAATCTGAAATCAAACTCTGGTAACTGGAATAATGTACAAATCCTTCACTCCAGTATATCTTTCTGTTACGTTCAATCCAACTAACTTGCTTCTTTTCTGGTATCGTTAAATTTTTAAATGGAAATGGTGGCTTAATCAAAAATACTTGTAGTTTTTTGTTATACATTATAGCGATTTCTTTTGCTATAAACTCATTTGTTTCTGTTTTAAAGCCTTGAATATCTACAATAGCAATCATGATAACCTGCGTACAATGTTGCTGAGAGGTTTGTATTCCACAAGTCGATCGTTTATAATCAAACAGTACGCAGTTGTCTTATCTGGTATTGGTGTGGAACTTTCTATTTCCAGCCGTACGTCCACTGGACCTGTTTTTAGACTATCGTTTTGTCTTGAGCAATCTAAGATAAACAAAGGTGCCTTTTCTTTAAAATCGTGCAGGTCTAACAATGGATCTGCAGGACTGTTGTAATACGACTGACGAAATTTCACATACATTTCATATAATATACTGTATTTGTTCTCAGAAAACTTTAAACTCATAGGTTCATACGGATAATATTGTGAATTTAAAAAGAGCGTTACGTTGGTCACTTCACAATGATCGAATAGTGAACTGTCTCTAGTTTTATTATTTCTCCTATTAGTTTGCAGACAAAATATTACATATCTGGGCTTTTCCAATTGTGAAGCAGTCTTAACTGACCAAGAATGCTTTGTAGTTTTAGGTAGTAAAGGATATTCATATAAATCCCAATTTCTAAAGGCCATCTGAATAGGTTTATCTCTTTCTAAATGTTTTAAAAGTATGAGTCGTTTTCGATCTGACACTTTTATATGCGGCACCCTCCACTGAACTCTTTGTATATCTATTTGGAAATGAACAACCTCATCAGTAAGAATAACACTGTTGAAGTTAGAGTTACTTCTACTTAAAATAAGTTCGTGTTTACAATTTATCACAATTTTATTGTAATCTTCCGCAAACCCTAAAACCTTATTTAATGGTATCACAGCACTAAAATGCCCATCATTTTGGAATCCTGTTAAGTTCCAACCCCATAAGGCTGCAACTTTATTTTCTGCTTCATTTAATGAAATGTATGATTTTATTGTTGACGTAATTCCCGAATTTTTTATACGGTCTATTTCAATGCCATTCATTTTATATCTGATGTCTTGAAACAAAGAGATAATAGGGTTATTAGTGAACGTAACAGCTTTTTTAATCGGATTGCTATCTTTGCCGAAGAGTTTTGCTTGACCTTCGATGTAAATTGAACTGGCTGACGGTAGCACGTATATGTCTTGCTGATGTATGGGGATTCTGATTTCATCATTTTCTCTAAAGGTGTTATTGTAGGGATTGTATGAATGGATTTCATAACTTTCAATCGAACTGTCGAAGTGTGGTAATTCAGTAATCTGTAGCATATTCAAACTAAGCCCCAAGGCTTTAAGGAAGTTTTTATTTGCTTTAGTCAATTTTTTAATTTTTATTTTTATATTACGTCTGTGTTCCCTAGTGGTTGCAGAAGAAATAAGACGATTTATTTTCATTGCGGTGTTTTTATAATATACAATCATTTTATTTTTCTTAAATGCAGACGTAATTGAATATGTTGTTCTTCGAAGTTAATAAGGTGACCGAATTGGTCAACAATCTTAACAGATATGGATGAAATTATACTTTTGTTCACTGGAAAGTAAATCACGTTTTGTGGTGTCTCTACATAACGATCACCTAAAGCAGTATCAGATACAAATTCATGAATAAAATGTGTTGGTAATCCGTTGCAGTATGAACCGTACACAAGATCACATTCGATTTTGATCACGGACAGATTGCTAGTTTTAATAGGAAGATCTCGTCTTGAATTCAATACTGAAAAATATAGTAAACCGCACTCATATTGATCAGTTAAATGAAGTGGTGGTTGAAAGTATGAAACTAATTCTGATTTATTTCCAGAGATGGTAACCGTAGTAGACATACTTATGTACTGAACTGTTATGAAAGATCACGTTTATTTTATAACTCCGCTACACCAAAATTCTTTTAAAAAGTTTAAACAAAGATGTCCGCAATTAAAAGGATGGTCACGTTGTATATTTTCATAATTGTACTTCACATTAGGACCAACATATTTTATGAATTCCTGTGGCGGTTTAAGATTTCCGTAACTATCAAAATACTCAATGTAATCATTGTATTTTGCATAAGCTATCCCAGTGAGAGCCAGGGTTTTTAGAGCTATCTAAATTAATAACTCCACATTCTTTTTTGTACGGGTATTTAGGTAGCTCATCTCTCATAAAGACACCTCTAAAATATGGAATACTATTTCCATACTTTAATATGTCTAAGTTAGTTAAAGCTCGATTGGGTAGCCGATATCTTAGTTTTTTTCTTTGGATATGAAAATTCCAAGCCCATCTTTATGTGGCTTAAGGTGTAGTCCTTTTCCTATACAAAGAGCTTCCATTTTTTCATTATGTCTCTTCGACTCAGATAACAACTTTTTAGCCATCTTGAATTCATTTATGGTTTTTGCAATACCAGCTGCACCACCTGCTAGAGCTCCAGCTGCAGATAATCCCGCAAAAATAGGAATCAAAGGCAGCACTCCACCAGTTCTTGGTATAGGAATAACGCGAGGAAGTTTAATTGACGAATTCTCAGCTAATTTTCTGGCAGCAGTCATAGCTAATTCTATTGCTACTTTCTTGCATTTTGGTTTTATTTTTTTTATTTGTTTTTTCGTTTTGGTAATAACACTTTTAAATTTATTTTTTAACCCTTTTTCAGATGTATCTTTTCGAGAACACTTATTGCTACCTTTTATTAGGCCAGAACCAGTTTTAACTTTTGTTGACATAGCGTTGCGTACTAAACGTGCTGCAAGTTTTTCACCTAGACGGGCATCCGGGGCAACTGCTCGCTCTTTCGCCATTTTTAACAAAACTAAATCTGCTTTGTGACGGTCTTCTAAATTTGTAGACTTGTGATAAGCGATGTCATGTTCTTTGCAATATTCGTCTAATTTATTAACACCTTTATCTCCACGTCTAAGTCTTTTAATTAATTTTGTGCCAGGTCCACAATAATTGTAGCCTGGTAAATGTAACTCGACTGGTAATTTATTTATTAACCAATTGAGAAGACTGCTCTCTCCAGTACTCATCATAAGACTGATGATTATTAGACTGAACACTTAATAAATAGTATTGTAAACTTTTCTATACTTGTTACAATTTATTCGATTTATCAATCCAGCTATTTTCAGAAGGAGGCAAACCTAACCATTTCACTAAAACTCTATTTCCTTTACTTCTTAGGATTTTTTCCACTAGATATACATCAGGATGTTTCGTTTTTTGAAGCTCTTGTGCATAAAAGGCACCTAAAATAGGCCGGCCTCTAGTTGTATCTTCAATTAAATAAGTGATGGGAGTTGTATTTTGTATTTCTTTAATTTTAAATATTTTTGTTGACCAGTTGGGTGTATATCCTTTTTCAAAAGTACCCTTATACTTACTAATACGTACATAATCATTCACTTTAAACTTACTTTTCTTATTAACGTTTTTTATCGAACTTATATATCTTTCCAGTATATGTTTTTTGTTTTTATTATTTACATTTGCAGGAATTTCATCAATTGTTCGATGTTGAGTGTGATTATATTTATACACAACATTATCAAGAGTATTATCTATCCATTTATAGTTTCCTTTTAAACTAAATTCTTTATACAGTTTGGATTTAAGTGTTCGAATAAATCTCTCAACTATGGAAGCTTTTTTTGTTGAAAATGTTGAATAATGATTAATAGGATACGATTTCATAAGTTTTTGAAATGTGCTATTATAAAATTCAGTCCCATTATCCGTTTGCAGGTTTTTAGGCACGCGTCCCTTGCTTAACAACATCTTGAAAGTGTTACTTATAACATCTTTGGTCTTAGATTTCAAAGGAAAGGCCCATGCGTATTTCGAAAATGTATCAATGACGGCGAGAATAAATCTATTTTTTTTATTTTCCATAGAAATTGATTGCATATCAATTAAATCCGCCTGCCATAGATCATCTATATCTTTCATGATAACGTGTCTTCGTGAAAAGTTCACCCTAGCATTTTTATGGATTTCGTTGACCACTTCGGCTTTACTCATATTTATTTATGTCTCAGTTTAAATATGTCTCTTATCAAGTTCTATGCGATACTAAATAAACAACACATTATTCATACTATTTATTCTTTAATAATGCCGGCTTCTTTTAATTCTTCAATTATTGATAAAATTTCATTATCATGATTTGTGTTGCCAGCATCTTTTGATGCAACTAATAACTTTAATCTGTCAACCAATTCATTAGGATCATCCCAATATACTAAATCAGTGTTAGTTTTGTATTTCTTAAGCTTTGGCAAGTTTCCTCCAAATTTAGTGGTTTCATTTAATATTTCGGAAAACAGCGGTTTGATGATTGTACGGTATTTTATTCCTTTATCACCTTTTATTTGCCCTTTAGGATTGAAGTCTCTTTTATGAGCATTTGTATAATGTAATATGTCTTTGTATACAAGTTTATCTTTACTGGATATTAATTTTAAATCTGGTTTCTTTCGAAGTAAGAGTTCTTTCAGACCTGGAGTTAAATTGTAGGATTTATCATCGATTTTAATCAAAATGACATTATCGTTATTTAAACTATCAATTTTAGAAAATGATACTTGTGAATTTCCTATTAATATTTTTTTTTTTCACTTCTTATTCCAAATGGTACATTTAAACCATCATAAATACCATAAATATCAGGACCCTCTAATGAAATTTCTAAATCATCTGGCAATTCCAGTTTAGGTAACTTCTCAACTAATTGTTCATAATCTTCTTTAGGATCGTAACAGTCTTCAAACTTCGTAAGTGAGCTGGTGTTATTGTCATTAGATTCAATGTCGTCTGTATTATAGAAAGATGTATTTTCCACATCCCTATTTTTTATAATAGATGTATTCGAATCAACTAGGGTTTTAAGAGGATCGGTGACAGATTTCAGCATTTTATCAAGTGACAAGTTCATGGCATATTCCTGAGTCTTCATTTGTTTTATTTTATTCTTTATGGAGTCAACAGATTTCATTAATTCTATTTTAATATTTTTATCCATCTTATGTTCGACGACCGCTTTCACTCAAAGAAAAACTAATACTAGTTTTCTTTTGTATGTTATTCATAATTATATTAGATACTCAACTTCCATCAAATTTAATAAATGTATCGAAATTCTTTCTGTACCTCCCATTACTTAATGAACATTCTTTGTTAATAAGCACAAAGCTATAAGTATTAGTCCAAACTGTTTTACAAATATCTTTAAATTGGTTCCAGATTAAGTCAGGGCTGACATGTTCCTCATAAATATGTTTTAAGTTCACATCATCTTGTTTAAATATTATAAGAAAATTAGCATTATCACGTAACAATTGCTTAGGAATTTTTGAATAGGTTTGAGATAAATAGAAACAATCGATTTGTTTATGTCGTCCCATACAGAAATAATTACGGATATTTGTTTGATTCTCGGTTGCAACGTCATCAAAAATAAAAATTGAATTCGGCATAGCTTCATTCGGAGTCATGACTTCTTTATCATCATTAAACTCGTAGAATTTAATCTGTGGTACTCTTCTTAGTACTTCGCTCAAAAAGCGATATTTAGGTTGAAAAGAAGTTTTAGAATAAAGATATAAGTTTTTAAATTTCAGCCCATTTTCATGTAACACTAAACTGATCATAACGTTTGTTTTACCACAGTTAGATGGCCCACATATTATACAACGAATTGTATTAGGTAATAAAGGGCTATGTCTGATGCGGTGAGTAGAGTCACTAAAGTTTATATTATTAACGTTTAAGGATATGGGTTGCTTGATCAACTTCATCTTGCCTATTAATATTATGACTATTGAACATACCAATATATACCTCCACAAAGACCTACATCTTGTCTATTAAAAGTTATTGGTTGGTAAAAATAAAATGACATGGGTAAAAATAATATGAAAAATAAAAAAGGACAGTTTAATGCTCTTTATAGTTTATTTATAAAATCAAAACTATTATACAAAATACTTACATGCTAGATGTGCTACATTCAAGGTGTAAAATAAATTATATTCTATTCTATATGTTAGTTAAATCTATGACGCATTTTAATTAAAATAGAGTATCAAAGTGTAGTGCATTTATTTTATTTGACTTGTATTTTATCTTCAAAATTATATATTATTTCAATCAATTTAGGTAATTATTTATTAGAAAAAATAACTTTATAATAGAACCTTTGCTATGTAATGTACTGTTATTAGTTATTTTAGTACTCAAACACCGAAAGTTAAAATAGTATGTTTATTAAATTTTCATTTATTTTTAAAATATGGTTTCACAGTGACCCCATGGTAAAGTTTCTGTTTGGTTGGCAAGTATCTGCCTCTATCATCATTTTTATTCAATACTACTTTATGAATTTCTTGGGAGTACAGTACATGATTGTTTGATTTAATTATATTCATTTTACATTTAAAACTTGTATCACTTGTTAAAGCTCTGTTGTAATGACACAGTTTTAATCGATTAGTTACAGCTTTCGATATTCCTTTTGCTTTTGTAATGCAAGTTTTTAGACTGTTTATGCAATAAAGCTTAGCTCTCAATCCTACAAATTCACTTATGATTTCACCTCCACATTCATCTTTAAATAGTCCCGGAATTTTTGCATTTACTCTCGGCATGTTGTAGCAATTATTGGCCTCAAAATTACTTGTGTCGAATTGTCCAACTTCATCTTTTATGTCCTCATAAAAATCTTCAGTGCTGATAAAATAAAGAAGACTGTCTGTGTCTGTATAACACAGTCTTGCCTGAGTTTTATATTTGTTTTTAATATAATTATAGTGAAATTTATATAAATGTTGTTTGGCATATTCTAGAACTGAAAACCCGATATAGATAGGTCGGTCTAGAATAATTTTTTCAGGACTCAATTGAATAGCGACAAAATTTTCAGAAAAAATCTTAATACTTTTAAAATTTGGTTTCGCTATTAACTTTTCCGCACTGAGGTGCTTATTAGTTTTGTTTTTATAATCGTCCCAATTGGTCACTAATTTTACATTAACCTGTTTGCGTCTATTCAATAGTTTTACCAAATATAGCATTGTTAAGGAGTTTAAAAAAATCTTTTTCAAATACGGTTGTTGAAGCTTGGCGTAAGCTAGTGTTGAGGTCAATATATTTTTGTAAAAAGTTTTCCTGTCTAAAAGTTAAGATACGGTGAATTTTCTTCAAGATAAGTCCATTCAGCAAGCATTCTTTTAAGTGAACATAGTGTATTACATAGTTGAATTTGTCATATAAATTAGCAATTAATTTAGGTGTTTTGCCTCCTGGAGGTTTAAACTTCTCTGCAGCAAACGGTAAATCACTGTGCTTATTATGTAAATTCTCGGGATAGGCTAAATCTACTTCTAAAATAAATCCATATTCAGAATCATCCGATATTGATAGTACGTTTACAGTATTTATTTCGTCGATTGATAAAAAGCGGAATTCTGAAATAGGCATTTTTTTTGTCATCGCATAACCGTATAAATTATTACAGTCGAGATAAATTAAATATGTTGACCTTTGAGAAGCATCGTAATTCGGTAAATATTTATTATTTGCTTTAGCGTACCGAACAGAACATTGTGCCAAGCCTCCACGAATTCCCTTCTCCAGAAACTCGTATATTTCTACATCATTAATTAATTCTAATTTAATACCGGTATACAATAACATCGCATCCCAGCTTAAACTAGGTGCAGTAATGTAGTAGGCCGGATCAAGTTGATAATGATGCAAACAAGTTTGTCTAAATTTTTCAAAGACGTCAGATAGTAGTAACACGTCCGTTTTTAAATATAAGTCTGTATATTCTCCAAGCGATTTAATATTAAATGTTTGCCAAATATATTGAGCGTGATTATACTCATCATGTACTTGTAAATTGCCCGCAATAGCGTCTTTAACTGCGAGTTGCAGTGTGTGTGCCGCACAGAGCATAATACGTGGTTTGAATTCATTTCTCATTGTGTTAATAAATACATCAACGTTTAATTCCAATGGTGAATCCGTTTCAAGTCCAATGTTATCATTATCATCATCACCATCATTTTCATCGTCGATCTCACAATCGCTATTCATGTCGGTATTAATATCTCCTGTTATTGTAGAGCAATGAGCTGTTAACAATCTTGAAATTCTTTTAAAATTACTGCCGTTGTCAGTAGTAATTGAATATATTTGAGCCGTCGGTATCATAAAATCATTTAAGACCTCTAAAACCTTTTCTTTTAGGAATTCGCCAGTTTGTCGTTCTAAAATTTCCAAAACAGGAAAATTTCTAACTTTTATCTGGCCTTCTTTTATATATTGTAAATTAATGCCTAAGAAATTTGTATCCAAATATGAAGCTGAATCAAGTTTAAGGCTTATTCAATTATTTCTAATTTCTGACGCGATTTTTGATTTTATTTGGTATGCTTTTTCCGGTATCATTCCCTTTATTACTTTTATATTTATGTGTTTAGTTTGAATATTAGAAGGAACAGCTATGTTAATTATATCTTGAAATGCTTTATCTTGTATCAATGCAAGAGGTCGCCCATGTACTGTAACTAATTTCACACAATTGTTTATAACTTTCCCTGATGTTGTAGAATGTCGAGATGTACTTGATTGGTGCTGTTGATTTTCCTTATTTATATTAGTTACAAGTAGGTATTCTTGCATATGTTTCGATGAAATATGATTTTTTAAATTGGTCGTATGTTTGCCCTGGAACAAAACGATTAATTAATTATAAACATGTTTACTTACTAGTTTAATAAAAAAACGACGGTTTGCACTCCGAGAGTGCCGGCAGAAGTGAAAACTTGAATATTATCGTTGTGCATTTTTGATATTTTGGAATGGTTAGGGAATCATTTTGCACGAATTGCTTTAATTATTAGTATAAAATTACTATAATTTATGTGGTAGAATACAATATTTATTTACTAATATATATACACTAACTAGCTTCTGCCTGCGGCTTCGCCCGCGTGGATGTCGAAAATTATCCCAAGGGACAGTACCGATGAAGTAGCCCATGTCTTTTCTTAGGATGCTACTTATCTCCTTGCCAAATTTTATCGAAATCCGTTCAGTGGTTTAGGTACGAAAAGGTAACATACAGAAAGAGGTACTTTCGATATGGCTCACTATTTTGGGCTTCCACATAAAAGGTATATATATTCTGTCGCATACATTAATTTAGAACTGTTTAAGACGAACAGTCCCACGATACATTATACTCGTGTAACAACAGCGCGTCTGCGAGATTCAGCCATTTTAAAGGTCTCTTTGGGACGCCATGTAAGTCACCTGCTGCTGACGTCGAGCTTGGGACTGTACTGGTGTTTCTGCAGCCCGTTGAGACAGCAGATACTCAGCATTCTGTTGATGCCGATCTTGGGACTGTTCTGGTGTTTCAGCAGCTTGTTGAGACACCAGATACTCAGCATGCTGTTGATGCCGATTTTGGGACTATTCTGGTGTTTCCGTAGCCGGTTAAGACACCAGATACTCAGCATGCTGTTGATGCCGATTTTGGGACTGTTCTGGTGTTTCTGTAGCCCGTTGAGACACCAGATACTCAGCATGCTGTTGATGCCGATTTTGGGACTGTTCTGGTGTTTCTGCAGCCCGTGAGACACCAGATACTCAGCATGCTGTTGCTGTCGATCTTGGGACTGTTCTGGTGTCTCCACAGCCCGCTGAGACTTCAGATACTCAGCATGCTGTTGATGCCGATCTTGGGACTGTTCCGGTGTTTGTTGAGACGTCTCTTTAAGTCTAGCTATTTTCATAGCTCGAGCTTTATTAGAGCTTTGTGAAATATTAGACTTACGCTTTCGAGTCATTATTGTAAATCACAAAATCGGTAGTCATTTCCAAACTAACTAAAAAAAATCCAATAGCTAATTAAGAGGAAAACGAATCTATCTTCTTACTACTTACAACACAATCTAAGCCTAAAACTATACGTTAATCTTAAACTAACAAAAAAAAAAAACAATTGTAACAATCTAAGTAATTGAAACAATCACGAATCTATTTAGGTACTTGATACTTTTACAAATACAACCTATACCTAACCCGTGACCTAACTAACTAAAAATACAAATCCTATAATGGCTATAATTAAACAAACAAAGAAAACAATTCTAATTTATGACTGTAATAATTAAATTAAAAACGAATCTATATTTCTACTTAAAATGTACTACCTAAAAATTTTTAAAATATGCTTACTGTAAGTTAGTAATAAATCGCTTCGAATCGAATAAGCTGTAAAAATACGCAAAATGAACACTCGGCGATGCGATTGCGCGTCATTGCCGACCGCCCTCCAACCCCGCTCTGCGCGCCGCCGCGTTGACTAATGGCATTAATGGCGCTCCAATCGGTCAATCTTATCGTGATAACTTTTAAAGTATTGGTCCAAATTGCTTAGTGTAAAAGACAAAGTCTATCTACATTAAATAACAAAAGCGATAAATATATTTATTTTGATAAGAATTAACCAAGTAATCTAAAATGTGCATTGTAAAAAAAGTATCCAATTTAAATGTATTTATGGCTCACTGTTTTGGATATAATGGCTTCCACATAAAAGATAGATATATGCTGTCGCGGACTTTTATTTAGAACTGTTTAAGACAAAGAGTCCCACGATACATTATCTTCGTGTAACTCTAACGGTTTAGGCAGCGCACGGCAAGATAGCTCTCAGAGGGCAGGAATTTTTCCGACTTACTTGATACTTATCATTATATTATGGCCAAATCACATAAAATCTTTATAAGTTGTAGCCTATGTGTTATTCTGATGTATAAGCTATATTACTGTGAAGTTTCATCGAAATCCGTTTAGTAGTTTTTGCGTGAAAGAGTAACAAACATCCAAACAAACTTTCGAAATTTATAATTTTAGTAGGATTAGAAAGAGAGGGGGATACTCCTACGCCGCGCCATCTACTCTCCATCCGTCTTACGAATTTTCGATCAGGGTCACGTGTCCCCTGACGCGAGTTTAACATTTTTTACCCATTACAAAAAAAGTGTACAACGCCGCTAAAGAAGTTTTCACTTAAAAAAAAAAAAAAACAATTGTAATAATCCAAGTAATTGAAACAATCACGAATCTATTTAGGTACTTGATACTTTTACAAATACAACCTATACCTAACCCGTGACCTAACTAACTAAAAATACAATTGTGAGTTAGTTGTGCTAAGACACGTTATGACGTTTATTAATCAATTCGCTACAGTGACCTACTTAGTCCGAAGCGAGAGGCTAACTGCCTGCGTCGACAAGCCCCGCGTCGAACTATTACAATCATGTCGTCGCCAACACCGCAAAGGGGCGAACCTCATACAAACGGTCAAAAATTAGTTAAGTATACAAAAATGCTCCATTTGTTGAGCTTTATGTCGTCACAAAAAGGCGAAGCTCTAAGACTAATAGAAACGAAAAAAGATTGACGGCGTATCTCAAAATCAGTTCCAGCTAAATTTTACGAAAAGACGAACTCGAAGTACGCCTTTTAGCGGCGACATCTAGCGAGTAATGCAGAAAGCCCTAGTTGAATTTCGCCCTTTCGTCGCGTCTCTCTTCATTTGTTTACGTCGTTGTTTCGCCCCCGGCTTAGCGGGCTGCGCGAGAGTTACATTATTTTCATTACGTTTAAGCAAGTAATTACGCATTGTATTTCTCATAAGTGTCTTTGTAGCATAACAATGTAAGTATAATGTTGTATTGGTTTTATTATATTTTTGTGTGAAACAACAGAAATCTCAATATTGCTAATCATAACCGGACTTTAAATGAGGTTAGATAACTTTTTAAAACTTTATTCAATTATTGATGAGAGATAAATTACCACGTCCACATTGTTTCAGTTGTTTCATTCTGAATAATAAGAGTTAATTATACTATCTTATTTCGGCACATTTTGATTATTATGATTTTGTTAGGTACAAGGTTGAAAAACTATAGCGACAGTGATAATATTTTTTTTTTTTTGCAAAATAAGTACCTAATTTTAATGTTTAACCCTTAGCTAAATCAACTAGAAGTATATCAATTAGAATTTGAAGATTTCTAAGAAAAAGTAGGTACTTATGCATCTTTCTTTATGGTACAGTCAGTAGCTAAACTATCTAACTGGTAATATAAATATAATCTCAGGATCGCACGGGCGATTTTTCCCGCGGCGATTTTTTTTCATGCACTCGATTTTCAACACTCTGCTAAGCGCCGAGACTCGAAAATCTAATCACGATGGATCACCTGAGACTAAATCGAATTTAAAAGAAAAGTATGATAAACATACTACAGAAAAGCAAACTGTTCGCCAACTTAAAGACACAGGCAAGCAAGAAGCTTCTTTCGAAAACCCCGACTAGTCTGTGCATCTTTTGATTTGCAACAAGTCATGTTCTTACCCATTACAAAAGAAGGAGCAATATTTTATAAAAGACAGCTTTCAGTGTACAACCTCACAATTTACAATATAGCAAATCGAGATTGTTATTGTTTCACGTGGCCTGAAACAGAAAGTAGACGCGGGTCTTCAGAAATAGCTACCGCTGTATCTATGTTCCTTTATGAACATGACGTTGAAGGTTCTAAGTCAATAAGCTTGTATGCAGATGGATGTGCAGGGCAAAATAAAAACTCGATAGTCGCTTCTGCCTTATCTACAAACTATAACTTTAAGATTCTTTGCTCCAAGCCACGGGCAGAATGAAGGAGACTCTGCACATAGTGCCATAAGTTACGCTGTGCAAAAAGCTGGAGATATATTCCTTCCATCCCAACTGTATCCTATTATTCAAATGGCTAGATCTTCACAACCTTACATTCTTCGACCCTTACAATACTCTGATTTTAAAGACTATAAACAGCTATCACAAAACATAAAGATGCTCAGTCTTCGCAAAGACAATGAATCTGGTGCTCCAATAAACTGGACGGAAGTAGTGGAGTTTAAGGTAGATAAAGAAACCCCGACTTCATTGTATTTTAAAACAAGTCACACTGATGTTGCTTACAGGTCCATTTCTGTTAGAAGATCGCAAGCCAAATTCTTAAAAGAACCTATAAGGCCATTAAATGATTCACAAATAAAGATTTCTAAGCCTAAATTTGACGATTTGCTGAGTCTTTGTTCTGGAGACTGCCCTATCATTAGGTTCCATGAGTATCAAAATTACTATAAAAATTTGCCACATGAGTAAATGATAAAGATTATTAACAAACCTCATTGTATAAAATCTAGAAATTTCATTAATACATTTATGTTTAAAAGTTATAATATAAGTCACTTTAGTTTGTAACTATTAATGTTTGTGATTTATGACTGAAATTCTCATTGATCTCTTTATAATACTAGTCTTAGTATTTTTCAACTAGAGTTTATAATTACTGCAACACCAACGTATTCGCCTATTATAAGATTAATACTGTACCGTGCCTAAATTTAATACATACATACACACTTTATTTCATACTTTTTTTTTGCAGATAATTGTATTTCAGTAGGTCTAGCATCGATTTATTTTTATTTTGTTGTTATGAACATATTTCTGATATTATTTGTTACCTATGTGAAACACTGTAATAATACCAAATTGTATTTAAAGGCAATGGATCATGTTTATCAGAAGAGGTAATGTTGCGTGGGTTTGCGGGCGAGGAGTTGAAAGTATATGAACGCCTTTATGAACAATCACAAAATGTCTAATCCAATTATTTAATTAACTATAATGCGAAAACGACGTTCCACCAAGTACGTGGGGCGCGAGCGCAATCAATTTACACACAATTGGATATCACAGCACAGTTCCTCCAATCAATATCGTCTTTTTCGATCGATCCATGTGAATCTATCCCTCACGTCCTTTTTGTTATTCTCTAATGGCGGGCCGCCTCCCCAGTACATGGTGTTACGTCAAATAGACAGTTGACAGATTATCTTCTAAAAAAAAACAACATTAACCAAAGAGGTTGGCATCACCGAACCAATTCTATAGACGCGCCGACACGGCCACCCTGACTATCGCACGTCCTCGTGCGCATAGTGATATTGCGCATCTGAATTACCAGAGGAAATAACATTCCATTAGTCAGCTCGTCCATTCCTGACATGCACACGTATAGACTAACATTTAAGTTCTCTCACTAAGAATATCAGCACAGCCTCAACCCCATCAATAAAACATAACGTGTGCTGGGCGTGCTTGGCCCTCTCGTCAAATCACTAAATCGCCATGCGGCGTAGGCTGGCGTACTATGCACCTTTACCTAGCCACCAAATTGCTACGTGGTGTGGACCGGGCGTACTGGGCCCCTTCGACCAACCACTAACGTACCATGCGGTGTGGACCGGGCGTACTGGGCCCCTTCGACCAACCACTAACGTACCATGCGGTGTGGACCGGGCGTACTGGGCCCCTTCGACCAACCACTAACGTACCATGCGGTGTGGACCGGGCGTACTGGGCCCCTTCGACCAACCACCAACATACCATGTTGTATGGACCGGGCGTACTAGGCCCCTTCGACCAACAACCAACTCACTATGCGGCGTAGACCGGGCGTACTGGGCCCTTACGACTAGCCACCAACTCACTACGCGGCGTAGACCGGGCGTACTGGGCCCTTACGACTAGCCACCAACTCACTACGCGGCGTAGACCGGGCGTACTGGGCCCTTACGACTAGCCACCAACTCACTACGCGGCGTAGACCGGGCGTACTGGGCCCTTCCGTCTACGCTTAGCAAATTCTACTGTGTTTGCGTGTTTATGAAGAATCTATACACCGTACTTTCATTTTAATGTACATCCGCTTGATGAATGAACGAATGTGATTTAGAGTGCGAAGCTGCTATATGGTGTACATAATAAAGAGTATTCTATTCTATTCTAAGGGTTCCTGAACTAGCGGTCAGAGTGCGCCCTCACTGGACACCGAGAGAGTATCACTATCGCTATCAATAGGTGATAATTATAATTTCTTCAAGTTGTTTCAAATTACGCGCCGTCTCGGCCTCCTTATCATTAATCATATTTGATGCTAATTCTACTAATCCTTCAAACCCTCTGGGTACTAGACGCATGTATTTGCTTATGCGGTTCGTACCAGTCATAGATTTCAGTTCGTAACAAAAGATTTCAAGCACACGAGTTATAACAAATGGACCCCGGAATCTACGCGATAGTTTGGTTTGGTTGCGTTCTCAACCTTTGATACAAACAAACCTTGCATAAAGGCTGTACTTGTGCCCTACCGTCTTAATCTTTGAGTATCGGCTGCTGCAGCTCGTTTAATTCCGCGGGATGCGACGTTTAGATAGACTCTTGCGCGGGTGAGAGTATTCGTACTGATATTGGATGAAATTTTAGAGATACCCAACGACTGGGCTTGAATACCTAACATGAGTTCAGTGGGTGTGTATCCCGTTATCCTAGATCGAGTACTATTAAGAGTAAGATGAACATCATCAAGTTCGTCGCACCAAACTTTATTAGAATCATTTTCAATTATGGTTTATAGGCTCTTAAGTGTATGCATTACGCGTTCGACCTGTCCATTAGCCCTGTAGCAACCAGGTGCAATTCAATGCTATGTTTGAGGCAGAATTTATTAAAGCCAGCGCTTTATCTCTAACGATTTCTTTTTCATCAATTGATAACCGATAAAGACGCCTCTGAACAGTCTTACATGGGTCTATAAGGTAACTCACCTGTGGTCATAGTCACGCCACGTATAAGGCACACCATCTATGAAGAACTTTCTATATTTTTGTAATATCGCCACTATCAAAAAGAAACAAAATGACCTCACCATTTGATGTTGACAGGGTACCTCCTGTTATTTTATGTTTGCAAATCTGTACTTATCTGCGTGCTGCATGCTGTTCAGTTCCAGACTTCTTTTCTGGGCAGGTTGTACTAATGTGTCCAGGCTTCCTAAAACAGGTAACAGTTTTCCTTCTCCGATAGTCTTGACTTTTGATTATCTGTATCGCGTCGGTTGCGCCATTCTTCTAGCTTGTGTTCTCTACTTCCACGATAGAAGCAAGTTCCTCCAAACCGAGTTTCATTAAGGTGATGCTTTTCTTTGGAGTAGCTTGAGTTGCAGTCTGCAGGCGTGATAAAAGAGTATCCTTGTTCCCAAGGAGACTTTCATCATGTTTTCCCTTCGAAACTTCATTGATCACAGGTTCTTCTAATGGAATCTCACAAATCTCCTCAATATCTAGCCCTCTGTATCCCACTTCTGATAAAGGCAATGGATCATGTTTATCAGAAGAGGTAATGTTGCGTGGGTTTGCGGGCGAGGAGTTGAAAGTATATGAACGCCTTTATGAACAATCACAAAATGTCTAATCCAATTATTTAATTAACTATAATGCGAAAACGACGTTCCACCAAGTACGTGGGGCGCGAGCGCAATCAATTTACACACAATTGGATATCACAGCACAGTTCCTCCAATCAATATCGTCTTTTTCGATCGATCCATGTGAATCTATCCCTCACGTCCTTTTTGTTATTCTCTAATGGCGGGCCGCCTCCCCAGTACATGGTGTTACGTCAAATAGACAGTTGACAGATTATCTTCTAAAAAAAAACAACATTAACCAAAGAGGTTGGCATCACCGAACCAATTCAATAGACGCGCCGACATATTTATTTGATTTGTAATACCAAATTGTTTTTATTTGATTTTAACCATAATACAGAGTTATAATGACAAAGAATCCAAACTTACTAAATAATTTGGTTTGTTTAAAAAATATTTTAAGGTCAACAAGTTTGTGATCTATACATATAATAAAATTGTAGAAAAGTGGTGTCTGTACAATGGAAATATCTAAAAAAAAAGTAGCAGGGGTTGTTATTATATCGATGCCGAACCCGAAATTGTAATTACATTTTTTTTTGTCTGTTTGTCTGTTTGTCGGTTTATCTGTTTGTCTGTGTGTTTGTGCACGCTAATATCAGAAACGGCTTATTCGATTTAGATGCGGTTTTCACTAATATATTATAGTAAGCTTCATTTAACAGTTAGTGTTTATTTCATGTCAATCGGTTCATAAATAAAAAAGTTATGTCAATTTAAAGAATCACGGCGAATATTAATTGTTAAGGTATTCTATCAGAGTACGTACACGCCTCGCGCCTGCGCGTCCGCAGCGCGTTTCTTCTCAGAGTAGTCAGCTAGGAAACGCCGGCCTCATCAAGCTTAAATAATAAAAACCAGATCCAGCCTGTCCCATCTTGCTGCCCTTCCCCAGCGACGCCCTAAGCCAAGGTTCGTACCCCACAGGGGGTGCCCTTAGCGTGTAGTCGCTTAGTATATAAGATATATGCCCCTGGCTGGAGGCTTTGAGTTTACTTAAGGCAACCACAGGATAGTCCGGTTAAGTAGTCACGACCTCTCAAGGTCAACTACGAGATGCCATAGTCAAAAAAAAAAAAAACGCGCCGCTGCCATAAGGATTCAGTTATTCGTAGCGAACGCACGTATCCTGGAGAGTATAGGCGAATAGTTGCATTCGATTATTACGATTCACTTGAATACTGACTGTTTGCATATTTCATTTATTTATATTTTATAAAACACAAATTATTCGATCCCATAATTTTTAGTTAGGTTCTTTTTCTTAATTTTCCTTAAAATTTTGTAAATAAATATTCAAACTCAAAGCATTTATTTCAATTAAACCATTTACAGGCACTTTTGAATTGTCAAGAAGTCGGTCAGTCAGAAAATATGAAGCTAGTTGCCCATTCCAAAGCGTAGGTACCTATGGAGAAGAACGGGCAAGAAACTCCATGGACACTCTTTTAAATTATAGTTTTACAAAAATATTAGTTACCATCATTTATTTTGAATTTATAATTATGTGAGAACGATGTAAAAAAAGAAACTTACTACGCGTTAAAAGCGTCCAGAGTACAGCAAATAGTAACAAAACAACAATTCAAAATAAAATAATTCAAAATAAGCCGAGGCAGCTGAGTGATGACCAGCCCCAACTGACGGCGCCCGTTCACGAACATGACGCATAGATCAGCACCATTCAGCTCAACCATTTTGAAGGGAGCTAAATGATCCAACACACACGCCACCGTCAGCGAGACATTTGTGTGAGCATGACATACTATCAGCCGCCAGGGCTCATTCAAGTCAATGAAAGACATATTACCCGGTAAATGGTAGCACTATAGTACATAGAACTCACATCTGTGCTATGCAATTATACAATACAAAGAAAATTGAGTTTATACAATGCAAAGATAGTCTTACAATCTTCAGCAGCTCCAACAGTATTTTCATGTGTTAATCAATTAGTTGTGGTTGTGGAGCAGGACCAGCATTGAGCCAGGCATTTTTATCCGCGATGTAATCCCCTAACTTATAATATGCCTGCCTGCATAGTGTGCGTTTTATACAAGACTTGAATTTTGTCTCATTCAGTTGAAGAATGTGGGGAGGTATTTTATTATAACATTTTAAACAGTACCCCATAAAAGATGAGTCTACTTTAGCCAGTCTGAAACCTGGTTGAACTAATAGGTCCCTATTTCTAGTACTATAATTATGTCTTTCACCTCTTTTATTAAAAAGATGTAAATTTTTCCTTACATACATGATGTTTTCGTAGATATATTGACAAGGCACCGACATGATGTTAATTTCCTTAAACAGTTCCCTTAGAGAATCACGCCTGCGGAGATTATATATGGCTCTGATGGCTCTTTTCTGCAGAATAAAAATAGAATCGATGTCTGCAGCCCGTCCCCAAAGTAAAATACCGTAAGACATGATACTATGAAAGTAACTAAAATAGACTAGTCTCGCGGTATCTATATCAGTAAATTGACGGATTTTTCTAACAGCATAAGCTGCTGAACTTAGCCGTCCTGCAAGAGATGTTAAATGAGGACCCCATTGTAGCCGTGAGTCGAGCGTGATCCCTAGGAAAACAGTTTTATCGACGAATTCTAGTTTCTCTTGATTCAATATAATCTTATAATCACTACCTTTAACATTTGGTAAAGAAAATCTTATGCACTTAGTTTTATTTCCATTTAATACTAAATTATTAGCAGTAAACCAATTCTGGACCTGCATTAGGGCGTTATTTACGTCGTCAAAATTTGTAGCACGTCTATTTACCTTAAAAATTAAGGAAGTGTCATCAGCAAATAACACCATTTGTGGTTGATTATTTAATAAATGGAGTAGATCATTAATATAGACTAAAAATAGGAAAGGACCCAATATCGAGCCTTGTGGCACACCCATTTTTACTGTTAAACCATGTGAATTGACACCATTTATTTGAACTTGCTGTTGTCTATCATTTAAATAAGAACTAACTAAACTGAGTGCAAGTTTCCCAAGTCCGTAATGCCCAAGTTTCAAAAGCAAGGTTTCGTGATCGACGCAATCAAATGCCTTGGAGAGGTCACAAAAGATTCCTATGGCGTCTTGAGCCTCTTCCCACGCGTTAAAAATGTGTTTTAATAAGGTTACACCGGCGTCGGTCGTACAACGTCCTTTGGTGAAACCATACTGTTGATCGTGAAGGATTTTATTCGTGTTAAAATGATTGAGCATTTGATTAAGCATTATCTTTTCAAACACCTTGCTGAAAACCGGCAACACGGATACGGGTCTATAATTATTGGTGTCTTTACTGTCCCCGGATTTGTAAAGTGGTATTACCTTACTGTATTTCATTAAATCGGGGAAGACTCCTTGATCAACACACGAATTAAATACTAACGGTCTTATTCATAATAAGTTATGGAACATCTAAAGGCTTGCTAAAGTCTCGTTGTCAAAAATTGCTATTCATAAACGCATTTTAGCACTAAAACGTTCTATAAACCTACTATAAAGTTATGAAACCCAGAACCCTACTATAACAGTATTATAAGGAAAAAATGGCCGACTCTGCATCAGCTGATTAATAAGAAAATGACATTTGACGTACAAAATGTAATATTGTGAAAAGTTAGTTTCGTAAACAATCGTACTTCGAGGAGCCGCAGTTGTATTTAATTTATTTTGCACTTCTGTTTAACCAATTTAGTTTATTATTATATACCTACGATGCAAAATATAAGCGAGGAAAAATATAAAAAAGCACATATTAAGTACAGCAACAAGAAATACTGTGGGTTTGCTGCTATTTTGGAGTGTGGAAACAATGCTTTCAATGCCTTTTACCTGCAAACTAGGAAATGTGAAAACATCCATAGTGGCTAGAGCAGTACTTTACAATATTGCAGTTGACCATGGGTTGGTTGTTGCATGGATGCAGTTAGGGGTAGCAATATCAATTAATATCATACAAAGTCACCCCAAGAAGTTGCAAGGGGAAATGCAAATGCTATTTTACATACTTTTAAAGAAACATTCCGCCGAGTTAGCCCCACTTTACCAGGCTGGAGTTACATCTTCCCACTTGTGTCCGGAGATGGTTCAGAGACTTCAGGGACCCTGCAGGGAGATGCTCCAGCAGGGTGTGGTTGTGAAGCTGTCGCAAAACATGCTCCACCTCCTATCCTGCCCTATGTGTCCCACCCAAAACATGCAGTCTAAAGTGACCTCTGCATTGCCACCGACGACGACGTGGAAGTGGCAATAGTAAAGTCGTGCCCGCGACACGAAGAAGAAAAAGAGGAGACATCTAGCGAGTAGTTCATTAATAAAAAGCTTGTATACAAATATCAGTTTAATTTATTTTTATAATATTGTACACACCGGGACTTACAGCTTAGTACGGGCGTTATTCCAAATGCATACAGTGTGGCTATAAGTTTGTAACAATTAAGCCTGGTACCTACGACTACCTAACACCCTACTGATCATAAACCTACAGCAACTAACTAGCACCCTAACCTATCATACAAACCACACCAAACGTGAGTTACGTTGGTTTTACGTGTGGGAAGTCTGTTACCAGGAGACCTACAGGAACAGATGGAATTTGGGTAGGAATAGGGGTTTGTGTACGTAGTGCAATGTACACAGGTAATAGTTTTCTCACTGCCGGTCCCACAGACTCATAGAACTGATGATGGCTAAAGGTGTCTTGGCCATAGTGAGAGGAATTATGGAAGATGAATCAAACTCGACTCCAGCTTGATGACTAATTTATTACAGTAATTAACTTAATTATATACAATTTTAGTGGTCAATAGACATTGATACCTATTTACATTTTTGTGTGTTGTGTGTGTATCAAGCCGATGAAGTGAAGATCTCAGTAGGTCACTTCTTGGCGCTGATGGTGTGCCAGTATGAGGAACGAATGTATGTCGCTCTTGATGCTAACGCTGTGATGCTGTTGCTGGCGCGTGTAACTCTTGCCTGTTCACGGTTGAACAATACTCTAAACTCTAATTTGGCTTCTAAAACTTGTGCAAGCAGAACAACATTTTTACAATGTTTGCTTTTCATTTACCATCTGTGCTATCTCTTCTGTAGGCCGTTTCAGTTTCTGCAATTTGCCATCCTTACTAGTCCTACTGTCCTGAAATAGAAAACTAATGTTATAATTCTTTCTCTTCATTATCTTATTTATATTATACTAAAATAATGAAATCAGCAGCGGCATAAAAATAACTAATATAACGAGTCATTATTGTTCATATGGCGGCGGTTTTTTTTGTTACAATGAGTTTTGTACAGGCAAACGAAGTTCTTCGTAACATTGTAAATTGGATAGGCACCTAATTCGTAAATCATGCAGGCCGCCCCTGTTTAGCGTTGGTGTTTGTGTCAGTGTTTTTATTTTCTATTATGAAAATCTCTCCCTGACCAAATTCTTCCTAAAAAATCTAAGGAATAGAAGCAAAAGCAAGCATAAGTATAAAATTGAGAATGTTTACAAAACATAACTTACTTTGAATACATTTTAGCTGTAACAGTAGATACACACCTTATCCTCCTCCAACCAATATTCAATTCTTTGCCCTTTATTGCAACTAGTCTCCGGTCTTAATTCCATTTATTTTAAATACAAAAAAATATTCAAAAGTTTTTTACTTTTACAAGTAAAATATCAAATTCATTCAATGACATATTGTTTCCATGACGTTAGCGCGTCAAAACTGTCGAAACTGTAGACAATATATTAGTTTTCCATACGTAATAATGTCTATGGTCACAATTATTTGGTTAGTAGACAGATATTCTCGTTTGACGATTCAATATGTTGGCCAATTTGTCGGATGACATCATTATTATGGCAACATTTAGATTTATAATGAAGTTATAGTACATTTTAGTTATCGAAGGTTTATGAAGCGTTTATGAATACAAAATTTTATCGAACGTTTTAAAGGCTTATCGAGCATTTTAACTAATGAATGGTTTAAACCTTCTATAAGCTTTTTTTATGAATAAGACCGTAAGGCTAAGTAAGGCGCAATAGTCTCAATTATGGAGGTACAGACTTTAATGGATATTCCCCAAAGATCTTCGGTCAATTTGATCTTAATTTGCTTAAAAGCTTTAATTACTACTACGGGGTTAATATGTTTAAATTGAAATTCAACCGGGCAGGCTTGAACGTTCGCTCTTAATAGATCCATTGATACGTCGGGTGAGGATTTTAAGGCTTCCGTCGTTTTTGATGGTATATTAGTAAAGAAATTTGCAAATTCTTGAGCTACTTCTAAGTTAGAGCTTAGGGCACCACGTGAAGTCTCCAACGTGTAATCGTAAGTAAATGTATTGTAAGTAAATATATAGGTTAGGCGGTTCTTTCCTTGATTTTTGGATATTTAGTTATCTTCATTTTTATTTAGGATTTGTATATAAATATTATAAGTATTTGGTATAGGTTAGGCATTTCTTTTCTTGATTTTCTTTATTAAGTATACGTTCATTAGCTCAGGTTAGTAATTAATTTTTCTAGCAATTCTTTTGTTTTATAAAGTTAGTACGTTTGGTTTACACGTCTTAACACTTATTACTTAAACTGTGATAATTTTAGACTGTATATTAATCTGTAAGTATTTATAATTTAATTTAATTGTTTACGATAGTACGTGTTTACTAAATAACTGTGTGTTAAGTTTCTTACAATAAAATAAGGCATTCTTACAATAAAATAGTACTTACGTACTATTTTATTGTAAGAATGCCTCGAAGAAGATCCAACCTCACCCAATGTAGCAGAAATGCTAAAAGGATGAGATTAGTTCGATCACAGGAATCTGAGGAAGGTCGTGAGGCAAGGCTCTCTGCAACTCGGGAACATCAGGCTAGGTTCCGTGCTGCAGAAACTTCGACTCAGCGAGATTCTCGACTGAGTTCAAATCATTCTCGAATGATGACAACTCGAAATAGGGAAAACGGGGAACAACGAAAGGCACGTTTATCTGTCGATTGCGAAGCTCACGCGCTATCGCGTGAGTCTGAGACTTTCACTGATAGGGAAATTCGTCTGAGTTCTCAGAGGGTTCGGACAGCAACAAGGTCAGACGCTGAAAGTTGTGGGTGTAGATCTTAGTATCAGCTGTTTCTCGCACGGTCAGTTGTATGTGGCTCTGTCACGGGTTAGCAATCCTAGGAGCCTGTATGCTTTCATCCCCGATGGCCATACATCAAATATCGTATACAGAGAAGCATTACTGTAAAGTAAATTTTTAGCTACCCCAACGACTTTATATGTAATTCAAAATATGCTGCCCGAAAAGTCACTATTCCACGCGGACGAAGTCGCGGGCACAGCTAGTCTCATAATAAATTTTTTGATTGTATTGAATATAGTTTTTGAAATTAAAACAATGCATATTATCATAGCGCATCGAGGCGTAACTCTAAGAGAATATTAGTTAAACGGGATGTCTTGGTGATAAAGTGGCGCGACGAAAAGGCGTATATATTTTCTCTGCTTTTCCTCGAAAAACCCAGCATTGTAAAATATTATATTTGTATTAATGTTGTAGTCCTGTTTCCATAGTGCACCTTCGCGTTTGATTTTTTTGATTATTATATATATATATATATATATTTTAATATCATCAAAATAAGCGCGTCATCGGGAGAAAAAAAAACGTTTTTTGGCTCTCCTGTAAATTTTTTTCATTTGAGGTTCGCCCCTTTGCCGCGTAGGCGACGATGTGTGCGTCAGCACCTTACATCATTCCCCCCCGTATTTTTTTAAATTTTTGAATAAAAAAAAAAATTACATATTAAACTTATTTACTATTTTCCCGAGGTTTTTCCTTTTATTTACAATTCATTTTATATTTCTGTTCTTAGTTGTATGATATAATTCTTTGTTTATGATTACATGCTTCATTGTTACATTCTTTGCACTGGCTTATCATTAAAGTATTTTTCATCCCATCTATTCGAAAAGGACCACTTGGTTCGCCTTTAAGTGCGCCCAAAGGTGGTGTTTTCTATAAGAAACTTTTAGCGGGCAGTAATGAGTTTTTAATCCTCTTTATAAGTGCGCTGCAATTATCTTTGCCGCGCACTTTTTGAATTGGGAACATCTTAGTGTTCAGCGCCAAAGAAATAGAACGCAAATATTGTTTGAATAAAGACTGGCTGGTACGACGGCCCATAGTCACGCCGCGCCGCCGCCGGCTGAATAAAAAAAAAAATCAAAATAATAACGCGCGAACTACAACCCGCGTTTTCGTCATTTCACGCATTGTTAGAAATTCGTGGTTTTCTTTTGAAAAATGAGTTCTTCAAGTGACAGTGAAAGTATAGAATTAACTCCTGAAAGTATTAGAACTGACGCAAGAAATGTGATGGATAATCTAATACCTGCAAAATCCCGGGAGAAATATATGAAAGCCTATGGTAATTTTATTGAATGGAGAAATGCAAAAGGCGCCAATAATTTGTCAGAATCTGTGTTTTTGGCCTACTTCCAGTAGGGGAGACCGGGTCAAATTCGTATAGCTAAGGGTTTAGGGTTGTAGGTCTTTAATCTCAAAACACAAATTTATTTACTCAACAATTATAATTAGTCAGTCTCCTAAGGAACATAATCACTTGCACATATTTGGAATGATTAAAACATTAAACAATAAAAACCAAAAATAATGAAACTTCTTCTAATTACGATTTTGCCCCGACACATGGGCAAAACCGTAGGTATATTATATACGATACTGCCCCAGAAATTATCTAGAAGCAACGCATCCCATACATACAAAATTATCTAAATCCTCTGAGTCATAACCTGTACAGCCTTCATGAGCCCAACCTTTACACTCCGTACATTGCACCCAACCTTCATCCACGCGGCTTGAACCATATTCTTCGAGGCAGTACAAGCAAATGTCATCATTTATTATTTTTTGTTTTGGTTTTTTGGTCTTAGGCGGTTGATTCAAATTAAACTTAGGAGTTTTATTTTGTGAGATGGTTATCAGTAGGGTAATATTGGGCATTCTATGCCACTGTCGGCAAGTAGCTCGGCTAGTGCGCCTCGCTACGCGCCAGTGGCATAGTATGCCCAATATTGAACTATCGACTCGACTGAAGAGTAAATTACTGTACTCACCTAGAGATGCTGCAAGATATACCACTGGCCGCCAGTAGCTGGGCGAGTTCGCCTTGCTACATGATTGTAGCGTAAAAAACCGAATAATGAACGATCGCCTCCATACCTATTACTACACTCAACCAATGATCTTGCGAGTCTGTAATCGTTCTAACGATCGCTCTATCGCGAAAAAGATTGCGGTACTGTTTCAGTTTATAAATATTAATGTAACAAATACATTTGCTCATTGCCAATCAGTTTGTTTCCAAGTGTAATCATGAAGTTTGTCAAGCAACCACAATCGCTGCATGTTAAAACAATCTGCGAGGATGTTTGCAAGACTAGTTTTCGTCATGGAGAATTGTTACCTAACTCAGTTCGATGTATCATTTGCGGACCATCCAATTGTGGAAAAACCAATTTATTGATTGGTCTTCTCATACACGAAAATGGATTAAGATTTGAAAATGTTTATGTTTATTCGAAAACTCTTTACCAACCCAAATACATTTTTTAACCGACTTCAAAAAAGGAGGTTCTGTATTCGACCCGTATGTATGTATGTATGTATGTATGTATGTATGTATGTATGTATGTTTGTTTGTCCGCGATTTTCTCAAAAACGAATGAACCGATTTTGATAATTCTTTCACTAATGTGATCTACATACTTTCAGGAAGGTTTTAGTATATAATACATTATATAATTATTCTTATGTACGATGTTATATGCATAAATGTACTGCATCTCCGGCATTTCTATGCGAATTTTGATGATTCTTCTAGTCGGTGTCTTCAATTCCTCAATGCACTAGTGTTGTTTGAATTTGTGTGGAGTAGGTACAACTAAAAAGTGAAAAATAAAAACTTTTTTACAAAAAAAACAACCGACTTCAAAAAAAACTACAAAGTGATAAATAACTTTAATTTCGGAAGTCGGTGTCAAAAAACGAAAATGCGAAACCAACGACACCGACTTCCGAAATTAAAGTTATTTATCACTTTGTAGTTTTTTTTGAAGTCGGTTGTTTTTTTTGTAAAAAAGTTTTTATTTTAGAAAAAGTTTTACAACGAGTGCCAGGTATTTCACTCCAGAAATATCATGGAAATGAGGAAGTACTAAGAGTTCAAGACGCTAAACCTAACTCTGTGATAATATTTGATGATGTTGCTTGCGAAAATCAAGATAGCATGCGTGATTATTTCGCACAAGTTCATTGATTGTTTTTATCTAAATCAAACTTATAGTAAAATCCCTAAGCAGTTAGTAAGAGACAACGCGAACTTAATCATACTTTTTAAACAAGATGACATTAATTTGCGTCATATTTATGAAGAACATGTCAACACTGATATGACATGGACTGAATTTCGTGAAATGTGTTCCAAAATATGGAATGAGCCCTTCAATTATGTAGTAATTAATAAAGATTGTTCAAAAAATAAAGGATGTTATACAAGCTGTTGATTTGCATCCTCGTCAAATTTCAGGAGGTTGTCATAAAAGACATAAATAAAATGAATAGAAGTACGTTAGGGGGCAATAACTAGTAAGCGCTGCTTTTTTTTGTTGTTGAAATTTTACTGTATTTCAGAATTAAACCCTTAATTCAATACAAATAAAACTTTTTTACAAAAAAAAACAACCGACTTCCAAAAAAAACACTACAAAGTGAAAAATAACTTTAATTTTGGAAGTCGGTGTCGTTGGTTTCAAATTTTAGTTTTTTTGACACCGACTTCCGAAATTAAAGTTATTTTTCACTTTGTAGTGTTTTTTTTGGAAGTCGGTTGTTTTTTTTTGTAAAAAAGTTTTTATTTTTCGCTTTTTAGTTGTACCTACCCCATAATACAAATTCATATAACACTAATTGCTATGTGAATATTAGTGACAGGAAGATAAACATCATCAATATAAACTAAGTGGAAAACAAACGTATTGTTGAATCTAATTCCAAAACTACCCAAGCAAAGTTCATAAAATTTATATGGGACCACCTCCCAAACACGACTACGGTGCTGTAATTTCAAGGTTTGTACTTTTTCTGATGCTCCTGGCTTCAGCATCAGGTCTCTCACGTGTTCCTCATTAACAGTACATTTATCCACACATCGAGCCCTTTTCAATGAGCCTAAACACGATATATCTGCTGTTAGTTGTCGAGGAGTTATTCACTCTGCAGACTATCCTGATGCAGCATCAGGTCATGACATGATGATCATGAGACCAAATGTGGCAAATGCCCTATCCATACCAAACATCAAAATAATTTACTAAAACGGGACCCTTGCCTGTTCGAGTAACTTCTTACTGTTAAGAAGTTGTACCTTCCATCATCAGCTCAACTACCTGAGATGGTGAAAACCCTACGCAAATACACAAGATACTTCATAAAATATGCGAAAAACAATAAGTGAGCCTATAAAATTTGAGGGTTGCCCTCGATTTCTCTAAGATCCCATCATCAGATCCCGACTTGTTGGCTATGGGACCATTTGGGAAGTATACCCTTTCCAACAAAAAAAGAATTTTTCAAATCGGTTGGCAAGCGACGGAGTTATGCGCGAACAAACCTAAAAAAAAAAAAAAAAAAAAAAAAAAAAATATACAAACATTTGAATTGAGAACCTCCTCCTTTTTTAGAAGTCGGTTAAAAACAGAATCACCCGACTACTCACGCAGCGACAATGCAGCTGTGTGCGTGAGTGTCGACGTCTTACCTACGATTCGATTCTACGAAATTACCTACAAGCGCGCGCGTCGCGCGACCGAGCAATGACCGGTAGCAATAATTTTAATTTACCTAATTTTATTTCGAAAATCACCTAAGTACATTATTGTCATAAATTTCGCTTGATAATTAACTCATTTTTGAGCATCAATGGAATACGGAAATCTTACTAATGACAGTAATACTAGTGCGCCAAAGAAAAGTTCACTGACCTGTTATCAGATGATTAATAAAATGTTAGTTTTGCTATAGCCTTCAACCTAAAGTTTTCGTAGTGATTTTGTTTTTATTTGTGGATTAAATTGGTTGATTTGTTTGCTTAGGACCGGCAATAATACGTCTACCTTAGTTGGTGTACCTATCTACTAAGTCTAAAAATGTTTTCTACGTTTGATGGAATGGAAAGACGTGCTAGTTAAGTGTAAGTACGTGGTATACTTTCTACTCTTAGGTATTATTGGCGTAGTTAACTAATAAAATTGATTAAGCTAACAACGTATTTACAAAATGTACAAATAAATAAATTACCTACTTAAGTTACCCAGAGGTATTGTTCAAAGTGACCACCATCACACTTCGCACAATCGAGAACGACGTAGCTGGTTTTCTTTCAGCTTACGTAACACTAACACATTCGTTTTTAAAGTGTCGAAAGCACTAATGATCCTTGCACGTATTTTCTGTCTCAAAATTCAAAATGTAATCCGCACGGCATTATCACCTGGGTGAATGTCGTGGAATGGGTGTTGCAGCCTTGCAGCTCACGCTTCAGTAGGCGCCACACTGTAGTGTGGTGCACTCCAAAGCGTTGACCAGCCTCCCGCGTGCTTGCCCGTGGGTCTCGCTGGAAGTATTCCAGGATGTCTTCCTGCAAGGCGACAGGCCGCGAGCTTGAGCATGCCGGGGAACGTCAAAACTGCCGATGATCCCGCAGTCTGCGTAGCAGCCAGCATGACGCTCTGTGACGGGGGTTCCCGATCGGGAAACATTTCCACGAACATCCGCATGGCTCCACGTAGGCTGTCTCCACTGATGGCATACAGGCGGACCATCTCCACCAACTCGACATTTGAGTAATTGTCCGTCATCTTACACTTTGTACGTACGTCTCAATGATGTACCGCACTAAATTCGCGGAATTCGCGCACGTTCGTTTTGGCGACTTCAAACACACTGTTAGTTCCAGGGCGGCGGGGTCGCGGGGGCGTGTCCAGGAGCGGCGCGTGATTGGGGGATGGGATTGATTACCTACGGATTTATCGAATGATCGTTGCGTATGCGTTGTATGTATTGTTTGCGTTTGTTTGTGTGTGAAAGCTCAGTTATAGGGCTAGTAACAGACGGGCCGCGTTTAAATACGGCTGGTTCACACTTACGGATTTCAGTAAATAAGAAAAAAAAATAAAAAAAATACCTACTCATTTTATTGTTGATTTGGGTCGAGAATCATTAGCATAATTACGTCCTTGAATTTGACTAGGGTGCAAATCAACAGCTTGTAGAAACAAATTTGACACCTTTGTAGTCTTTGATTAAGAATATGGTTATTTAAGTTCGTTACCTTCGTGATATTATTATTCTTCAGACAACGCTTAATCAATCACTATCGGTTCGTTTTTTCTGCAATGGAAAAATCACTAAAAAGACAAATAGTAGTTGCTGTCGACGCTGTTAAAAAAAAAGTACGAAAAATGAGAGATGTTGAGATTAACAATCAGCAAACACTGGAATCAGTTTTCAAGCCTGTAACAGAACCACTCAACCAGATTGCTAATGTCAGTAAACAGACTTCTTTCCTGTGTCCTACAAAAAATGAAGAACTTCCGTTTATTAATAAAACTTTGCAGAATGAGCAAGCCAATGATAACAAAGGCAATACAGACAAATATGAATCTGATATCGAAAGTGACTCTTCATATAAATCATTCGTTGAAAACAACCCAGGTCGTGACACGTCATCCTGGTCAGTATCCTCAGAAGCACTGTCAGATATTCCATTCGGTGTCAGAGTAGAGAACGGGAAATTGATGTTAGGCTCTGCTCGTATAACGATCAGCGATGAGTATATCACTGTAGCTGGACGCAAATACCGAAATACGTCTGGTTTGAAGCAGTTGTTACTGAAGAAGAACGTCGATTTAAGCATGGTTACAGAGAGTGACATGCAGCATTATAAGTCAATGCTACTTGATACAAACGCACATCGACGAGACTATGAGCCGGATAAACCAATAAAAAGTAATAAAGGTCAAAAGTATATGCAAGTTATTAAGCCTATTTTCAAACTACAAAGTACAATTCAGACCCCTCAATCGAAGGGAAACGGGCTACCCTTGACAAAAATGTGGAAGAAAAATGTCGATTTTGTATATTGGGACGATCCAAATGAACTCGTGGATAGGTTAAAATTATTAATTGCATCTCGAGATGCTGGTAACACAGGATTAGATAATGAAATTGTATCTATCATTGAAGAATTACGTGAAAGTAAAATTATAAATAAATAAATATTTTAAAATGCGTTTATTTTATTATCAGCCTCCCGTTACAATACACCTTAAACATGAACGTAGACAAATTCGGACACTACATTCATAAAAGAATGCGTTTATCAGAGTTATTTGAATTTAATGAGAATGCATTGTTAAAATCAGAAAACGGAGATTTTGATTTAAAAACATCAAGACTTAGAGGAATTAGATCTCCAGTAGAAGCAGACGATGCTGTGAACAAGGATTATGTAGATCGATTGAATGCTAATATGTTAAATGAATTTAATAATCTGGCTGTGAACAAGGATTATGTAGATCGATTGAATGCTAATATGTTAAAAGAATTTAATAACATGATTGGTTCATTGCGTTCTCAAATCATAAAAGACGCAAAGGGTACAATTCAGGCTACTTTAAAAGCAAGGATACCTGAAGTTTCAACTCATTTGCAAGATAAGTTTTATACTAAAGCAGAGGTAGATAAATTACTTCAAAAAACTCAGTAATGGCAAAACAGCAAATTGTTAATGAAATACACAAAGCAGCACGAAGAAATTTCCTTAGACGTCCTGTCATTCTAAAGGGAATTGATGACTTGTGGCAAGCTGATCTGATGGACATGCAAAACCTAAAGAAATATAATAAAGGTTACAATTACATTTTAGTGGTGATTGACTGCTTCTCAAAGTATGCTTGGACAGAACCATTAAAAACAAAAAATAAACTTGATGTTACTCGTGCATTTCAACAAATATTGATTAACAGCAAACGTAAACCTGTTAATTTACAAACGGATATGGGAACAGAGTTTTATAACAACTCATTTCAGATGCTTATGAAGTCATACAATATTAACCATTACTCATCATTTTCAAAAAGCGACGTTCCGACATAGTTTGTAAGATACCTTTCTCCAGATTGGCAGTAGTAAGACGCCACTTTAACTATTTTAGCCCTAAACTCTACAATAGCATAAACAAAAACATTCAAATTTATCCTCTAACAAGAACTTTAGTTAGAAAAAAACTGTCAGAATTGCTTAAATCCTACTCCTACGAAGAAACAGAAAAACTTGTGGTAACATAACACTTACATTCGTGTAACATCAACCTTATTACACAAGCACTTCCCCTCACTCACACACACACACCCTCACCCTCCCTCACACACACACACACCCTCACACACACACACACACACACACACACACACACACACACGCACACATACTCTCCCTCACCGTATTTTTGACCTGGGCGTTGATAGCTGCGCCACAGTTTTAACTTTTGTAGCTATCTTCGTTTCATTTTGTAAATTTGTGTCCTGATACTTGTTCCAAATAAACTTTTATTATTATTATTATATTATTATTATTATTATTTTCTACCAAAAAAGCTTCGATTGTAGAGCGGCTGATTAAAACTATTAAAAATAAATTATATAAATACTTTAGTCTGAATGGAAACTATAAATGGTTAGGTTTACCGTTACAAGTTACATTAAATATATATAACAACACAAAACATCGAACAATTAAATTTAAACCAATCGAAGTGAATAAATCTAGTGAGTCAGTTATAGAAGAAAATATAAAAAAATCATTTAAACATGCACCTATTTGTAGAAAACCTAAGTTCAAAGTGGGTGATTTTGTTCGGATTAGTAAATACAAACACCAGTTTGAGAAAGGTTATACACCTAATTGGTCAACTGAAATATTTGCCATAAAAAAGATTAATTTTACTATACCTGTAACGTATCATTTAGAAGATCAGCGAAAGCAAGCTATATTGGGAACCTTTTACGAGCAAGAACTTCAAAAATCAAAATATCCTGGTGTTTATTTGATAGAAAGAGTTTTAAAAAGAAAAGGATCAAAAATTTTCGTGAAATGGTTGGGTCTAAACAATGAAGAAAACAGTTGGATTAACAAAACTGCAATAGTAGGTTAAAGTAATATTAATGTTACGAGCTTGGGGTTCGTGACAATAAAAACTGCCGATTTAATAACCAAAAATTACACTTTAATTAAATAACACCAATAGAAACTCAAACACACTAATTATAAAACACAATCTCACTACTGATCACTCTTAAGTCGCACTTGAAGATCGCTTCGAATGTTATCGCTTGTATCGCAGAACCAATACTGACTCGGTCGCGGCCCATACCGGCCTTATATAGGGCCTCAGATAGTTCCAGAACTTTCTACTGTAGAAACATCTAGAATGTTCGAGTACATACCGGTCCCGACTGACCCGATGTCGATAGTTCTAGAATGTTCTAGTATCGAAAGTTCTGGAAGCATCTCGACCTATTAGTTCTGCTACTCGATACTAGATGGCGCTAGTGGTAGCTAATATCGCCATCAATCGTGGCGCGCAACACTGCCCCCTCCTAAGACATGCTCGTCCCGAGCATTATAGGCCCCATAATAACGCGCCAATCGATCCACATGGACGATCTTAGGAGTTCCTCTTGCACCTTTCTGTATCCGGTAGGTTACGTCATTGATCTTTGTCACAATCCGGTACGGTCCGTCCCATTTAGCTTGAAGCTTAGGAGATTTCCCTTTGCTGCGGACTGGATTGTGCAACCACACTAGTGAACCTTCGTCGAACCCTTTATTGTTCATTTTGCGGTCATAACGGGTTTTCATCTTTTCAGACATTTGCTGGCCCGATTGTCTGACGTGCTCATAAATGTCATTCATTTTGTTCCGCAAGTCATTCGCATAATCGGTTATACTGCGTGGGGCATCAGGTGGTATTCCGGTGATCAGGTCTGCAGGCAGCCGTAATTCCCTTCCAAAGTTTGCGAAAGCTGGTGTCACCGATGTACTTTCGTGAACAGCACTTCGATATGACAACAAAAACGGTTGTATGTGCTTGTCCCAATCTCGTTGCCGATTTTCCACAACTTTTGCCAGGTATCTCTCCAATGTCTGATTAAATCGTTCCACCATTCCATCCGATTGTGGGTGGTAAGAAGTTGTTCTCGTCTTATGAGTACCCATTACTCGGCAAGTTTCCTGGAATATTTGGGACTCAAAATTCCTTCCTTGATCGCTGTGAATCTCCAAGGGTACTCCAAAATGGCAGAAGACTTCATGAACCAGTTTATCGGCAACCGTTGAGGCTTCCTGGTTTGGAATGGCGAAGACTTCCGGCCACTTAGTGAAGTAATCCATTACAACCATGAAATACTTGTTACCACTTTCACTTACCGGAAACGGCCCCGCAACGTCAAGGGCTATCCTCTCCCATGGTGCACCAACATTGTACAATTTCAATGCACCTCTACTACGAGTCTGAGGTCCCTTTACAGCTGCACAACTCGTACATTTGCGACACCAGTTCTCGTATCTTCAGTAGAGTCCGTTTTACTCCCAGATGGCCTCCTGAACAACCATTATGGTACAGCTGTAGAATATCCGGTACTTTAGCTTTAGGGACAACCATTTGCAAATGACAGCTGTCCCCCCGAGCATTTTGCCATTTACGGCACAGGACTCCATCCTGAATCACCAAGCTGTCCCATTGGGCCCAATAGCTTTTTGTGATCGAACTCATCGCTGAGACGTCGCTCCATCTGGGCTTAGGTGCACTGGCCTTCATCCACTCTAGAATCGGCTTGAGGTCTGAATCTTCCTGCTGTGCACGTTGTAGGCTTTCCTTCCACTCATTGCCGAGGTCTGTTCTGAGCATCCTCACAGGTACCACTTCCTTACCCTCTTGCCTAGTACAATGCTTGCAGTCTTCAGGACAAGGTCTTCTTGATAATGCATCTGCGTTGCCATGAGATTTCCCGCTGCGATGTTCGACCAAAAAGTCGTATTCCTGCAGTAGCTCAATCCATCTCGCAACTTGTCCTTCTGGATTTTTGAACTGCAATAGCCATTTCAGTGCAGCATGGTCAGTTCGTAAATGGAATTTCCGCCCCAGAAGATATTTGCTAAAATGCTGCAATGACTTTACCACAGCAAGCAATTCCCGTCTCGTGACACAATAGTTCCTTTCCGGCTTGGACAACGACTTGCTGAAGTACGCTATCACAACCTCTTGATCACCATTCCGTTGAGACAACACACCGCCAAGTCCTATGTCACTTGCGTCTGTGTCAACTATAAATTCCTTGCTTGCATCAGGGTACCCCAAAATAGGTGTTTTGCACAGTCGGTCCTTTAACTCCTGAAATGCGATGTCGCAACTTTCATCCCAGCAGAAATGTCGCTTCTCCTCGGTTAACTTGTGCAGGGGTTTGGCTATATCCGCAAAGTTTTTAACAAATCGCCGATAATAAGAGCACAAACCCAAAAATGCTCTGACCTGCGTCTTGTCTTTCGGAACTGGCCAATCCTTGACAGCGGCGATTTTCTCTGGATCCGTGCGGATACCTTCTTCAGACACTACATACCCCAAGAAGCTAACTTGCCGTTTGAATAGCGAACATTTCTTTGGACTCAACTTGAGGTTGGCACTCTGGATCTTCATGAGCACGCGTTCCAGGTTTTGAAGATGTTCTTCAAACGTACGGCCTACGATGATGATGTCATCCAAGTAGACCAGACAGGCATCGCCAATTAACCCGGTTAGTACAAGTTCCATCAGCCTTTCAAACGTTGCCGGAGCGTTGCACAATCCGAACGGCATAACTTTAAATTGCCAAAGACCCTTTCCTGTCGAGAATGCAGTTTTCTCCTTGTCTTTAGGATCAATTTCGACTTGCCAGTAGCCACTTTTCAGGTCCAGCGTGCTAAACCACTTTACTCCAGTAAGCATGTCCAGCGTGTCATCTATTCTTGGTAAAGGGTAGCTGTCCTTCTTCGTAACGTCATTCAGACGACGATAGTCAACACAAAACCGCATGCTGCCGTCCTTCTTTCTTACCAGCACTACAGGTGAACACCATGGACTAGATGAAGGTTCAATAACACCATCCTTCACCATTCCCTCAATCATGGTTTCCACTTCCTTTTCACGTGCTACCGGCAATTTCCTTGGCCGCTGACGGATAGGCAATTCTTCACCTGTGTGTATTTTATGTTGAACTAAGCCAGTCTTCCCAATGTCACCGTCGTTTGACGAGAAAACATCGGCGTACTTGAGTAACATCTTTTTCGCCTTGACCATTTCATTTTGGGACAGAGCGCTGCGGCAGTCTTCTAAAAGTGTGGACACTTTTGTTTGTGCATCCTTGCTGAGGGTACCAGTCGATAGATATTGGCATCGACGCAACCAATCCCACTTCTGACACCAATTTGTTACGAGCTTGGGGTTCGTGACAATAAAAACTGCCGATTTAATAACCAAAAATTACACTTTAATTAAATAACACCAATAGAAACTCAAACACACTAATTATAAAACACAATCTCACTACTGATCACTCTTAAGTCGCACTTGAAGATCGCTTCGAATGTTATCGCTTGTATCGCAGAACCAATACTGACTCGGTCGCGGCCCATACCGGCCTTATATAGGGCCTCAGATAGTTCCAGAACTTTCTACTGTAGAAACATCTAGAATGTTCGAGTACATACCGGTCCCGACTGACCCGATGTCGATAGTTCTAGAATGTTCTAGTATCGAAAGTTCTGGAAGCATCTCGACCTATTAGTTCTGCTACTCGATACTAGATGGCGCTAGTGGTAGCTAATATCGCCATCAATCGTGGCGCGCAACATTAATATAAACATTATTTTTGCACTATTTCCATCATTACAATTCGGACAATGCAAGGTGGTGAACTGGTTAACACATTAATTAATAATCTACCGTTCGAACTTCATTTGCCTGGTTATAATTATTGCGGACCAGGAACAAAACTCGAGAAACGATTACAACGAGGTGATCGCGGTGTGAATAAGCTAGACGAAGCTTGTATGCATCACGACATTGCCTACGCAAACCATACAGACTTACCCAATCGCCACAAAGCCGATTTACAACTACTAAATATGGCTAAACAAAGATTGAAGTCGAAAGATGCTGGAAAAGGTGAAAAACTGAGTTCATGGATAGTGAGCAAAGTTATGAAAGCCAAACTGAAATCTGGTTCCGGCGTTAAAACGTTTAAAAATTTCGTGTCAAAAATAAGATCAACGATCAAGAAACTGAACCCAAAGGATAGCAAAACATTAATCAACGTTGCTTACGCAGCGGCAAAGAAAATATTTCCAAAAATCTCAAAAATTCGAGCACCGCGAGTGATACCGTTACCAAAGACTGGAGGAATTCTACCTTTAATCCCAATTTTTGCTGGTTTATCGGCTTTAGGTACTTTAGCTGGTAGTGCGGCGGGTATTGCAAAAACTGTTAATGATTACAAAGCTAGTCAGCGAAATTTGCAAGAAACAGTACGACACAATAAGGCTATGGAGTCTTTAAAGTTAGGCAAGGGTTTAAATCACATAAAAATGGTAAAGGTTTATTTATAAAATCTTCAAAAAACTAAGAAATAAGCTACCTAATCGTCCTCTAACTAATGTAGATATCCAAAAGGATGCACGTAACATCCCTTACTTTCGAGGGGTCTACATGAAGGATCAATTACCAAGGATGCCAAAACGGATTGAATGTGGTGTCGTTAACTTGGATAGTTATAAGAACGTTGGAACACATTGGGTAGCTTATGTTAAAGTTAACAATTATTGTGAATATTTTGATAGCTTTGGGGATTTGAAACCTCCATTGGAACTAATGCGATATTTTAAGAAATGTAATGTTTTTTATAACTATACTAGATATCAGAAATTTAACACAGAAAACTGTGGACACTTATGTTTAGAATATCTAAGGACTTTTTGGAATAAAAACGTATAAAAATTATGATTTTCTTTTATTTCAACCATTTGCAAGATGTCACTCACATTGTCAATAACTGGAAACTCGTCAACTTTATCTACGTACTATCCTAACACATTGCAACTAAATGAACAGTATGAGTGTGCCTTATTGCATTTCTCAACATTTAATTCTATTCCAAACATTGACAAAACGAATAATAAGTTCTATTATGGCTCTAACGAAGTTATTGAAATACCAGAAGGCACCTACGAATTGCAAGATATTAATGATTACCTAAAATCTAAAATTAAAGATGCATCAATCAAACTGCAGTGCAATAACAATACATTAAAAACTACTGTATTCTGTACAAAAAACATAAATTTTAGTAAAGAAGATACTATCAGAAATTTATTAGGTTTTAATAAGCAGATCTTGGAACCAAATAAATGGCATGTGTCTCAGTTTCCAGTCAACATTTTACCTACGACAGTGATCAGGATCGAATGTGATATCGTAAGCGGCTCGTACACAAATGGAAAACCGAGTCACATAATTCACGAATTCGCACTTAATGTACCTCCTGGCTATAGGATTATAGAAATTCCGAAAAACGCAATATACTTTCCAATCAACCAAAACAACATAAGCTGCATACATATCCGGTTGATAGATATAAATAACCGCTTAATAAATCTACGTGGTGAAGAAGTGCAGCTGTATTTGCATTTTAGAAGAAAAACATGATTGACTACAATAAATATGTGCATCAACAAATTCAAAATATCAGTCCCGCTCAAGCATCCAACCAAATAAGAGCTCGCCGTAAGAAGAAAATAAAATTAACCAAAGACAACAAGGCATTTCTCAAAGTGATCGGTTTGCTAAAATGAATATCTTAGACGTTTTATCCGCTCCGACTTATGATACTACGGTTGAAGGAATAGAATTTCATTCTTAGAAGCCCTACGTAACTAGTTTCAATAGAAACGATGAAATTCGCATACCTATTAACCAACAGGACCTGTACATCCTTCCATCAGCGAGTACCTTGTATTTGGAAGGATCCGTTATCGTTAGCAAAAAGGACATGAAAGATAAAGCCACTAGTGTTCAATTCACGAATAATGCTCTAGGTACTCTACTTGTTTCAAGACATAAGGTACGAGCTAAATGGAGTGGAAATTGATAGAATAAAAAATGCTGGCGTAACTACCACCATGAAATCGTTAATATCAATGAATGAGAATGAATCAAAGACATCGAATTCATGGGGCTGGAATATCGATGGTACAAAAAACATTAACGGAGGTAATTTTTCTGCTTCTATACCACTCTGTAACATCATCGGTTTCGCAGAGGATTTCAAGAAAGTCGTGATAAATAGCAGGCACGAACTGATATTGCTACGAAGTAACACTAACCTGAATGCTGTAAAACTTAACACCGGTGAAATTGTAGAAGACGTTCAGATAAATAAAATCATTTGGCGCGTACCGCACGTTAAAGTGTCTGACAAAGAGAAAATAAATTTGCTGAAACTATTAGAAAAAGATCGACCACTCCAGCTGATATTCAGAAATTGGGATCTGTACGAATATCTAGCTTTACCTAAAACTACAAAACATACCTGGTCAATCAAAACATCCTCGCAAATAGAGAAACCAAGATACATTATTATGGGACTACAGACAAATAGAAAAAAACAATGGCAGTTCTGATATGTCTCAGTTCGATCATTGTCATGTTCGTGATGTTAGAGTGTACCTCAACTCTACTTACTTCCCGTATGAAAACCTAAATGTGAGTTTCGCAAATAACAGAATCGCTTTATTATACGAGCAATACGTCAGATTTCAACAGTCTTATTACGGGCGGCGACCAGAGCCCTTATTAAGTGAAAAACAATTTAAAGATTTGGCACCACTATTTGTCATCGATTGCTCTAGACAAGCTGATAATGTAAAGACAGGCCCTGTTGTAGACGTAAGAGTGGAAATTGAGAGTGATTCGAAAATACCAGATCAAACTTCTGCGTATTGTCTTATATTGAACGACTGTATTATTGAATATAAACCTTTAAGTAATACTGTGAGGAAAATATCATGAATCCGAATACTGTCATAGTAGATGTTCAAGGGTTTAAAGACCTGTACAATAATTTTATAATAAAAGAGTTAGCTTTTGCTACCCGTGATTATACCCAAACATTTTTAATAAAACCACCATACTTGTTTAAACACTTAACAAGTGATGAAAAGAGGCAAGTTAAATGGCTGGAAAGAAACAGAGGTATTTATTGGAACGAAGGGTATATCGACTACAGAGAATTTCGTCGTATAATCGTTCCCTATCTAGAAAATAAGGAAATCGTTGTTAATGGTTTGGAGAAAGTAAAATGGATAAAGGAACTTTGTGAGAACTGTAAAGTATCAGACCTTGGTACCGAAAAATGTCCTAACTTCTTTATTTTACATAAAATATACTGTGAAGGAAGAACTAATTTAAATTGTAATAAACATTTAAAGCATTGTGCTCTTAAAAATGTGTTATGTATAAGAAAGTATTTAGAGTTATAAATGTGTACCTACTTATAAGGTTATTGGTTTCATAAATAAAAAAAAAATTTGTATAGTAAAACTGCTTTTATTTTGTTAAACACCCAACACATCTTCACATAAAACAACGTAATAAGTACTAAGAATTTACCTAAACAACTGCTTACGCAAACAGCTAAGTACTAAAAATCGCTATCTATTAAAGATTTCGATATTTTTTTAACTAAAGATTCAGTTTCCTCCATAACATTGTCGATAGCGTCTTTAACAATGTATTGAGCACTTATAATAACGTTCTCACTGTCACTGTCACTGTCACTGGTTTGTGGATTGTTATTGCACAGATCTACGACTGATATTTTAATTAATTTGATCCCTCGTCGCTGTAATCGGCTCATCACAAAAGATTTAGTTGGATTTTGCTTCTTCGACTTTTCCCTGCATCGTTGTTTGGATTTCTTTTCTTTCGTCACTTGTTTGCTGTGCTCGGGTTCGTTGTGAAGCGTTTCGGAGAATACTTCATAAGGATTTTGAGCGTACTGGCTAAACATAATCTCTGATTCTGCAATCTGGAACAAAAATAGACACCCATTAAGTTTAAACTTAAACGTAGATGTTGATATCGTGATGCATAAACGAATTGTCTGCGGGTTAAAATAACATAGCAGATTCACTAATAACTGTGACCAAAACTGCTGCGAATTCAATCGCTAGTTACTTAAGAATATAAAAATAAATTAAGAAACTTACCGATGACATGCCCGCAAAAAGTACGACGCTGTGTGCTTAGTACAAGTACTCAAGATGAGTATTATTTCGTAAATGGCAAAAAAATAATAAAACCATCGCAACAATTCATAATTTATAAATGAAACGTTTGTTTCTTATTATAATGTTAACTAAGCATTTGTGAGGGCAATGCACTGTTGTGTGTTTGTATGATCAGCGTTATGCAATTGACGCAAAAATGGCTCTTCGAAATTTGTATAATCAGTCTTATTGTATTTCGTACAAAATACATTTTACTTCTGACAAATGAAGGATTGGTCGGGTTTCATTTTATTTAACCAACTACAAAAAGGAGGATGATGTTTTAAAACATAAATTAAACAAGTAGTCATAATTATTCACATTTTATTTACATTAACTTAGGTTTATAAAACTATGAATTATATTTATCATACATTAAAAAGTTTAAGAACTATATTAAGATTATATTACACAGGTTTTATAAATAATTATAATCGAACTCTATTACTAATTAGCTTAATCTTAAAATTCATTTTCGCTCTTTAAAATAAGTGAGTGACCCCAGGCTCGCGTTGATATTCGATCTACAGATATTGACCGTTTATCATCATTTCGAGATAAGGCAATTTTGTTGACACTCTTAGTAAATATTTCGTGCTTTATGGATTTAAACATAATATTTTTTCTACGAATAATTCCACCATCTAATAAAATATTTTCATAATCTGATATATTTAAGTCTCTTACTACACTTGATTTTACTCCTTTTGCTTTTTTAATGATTTTATCGACTGTTTTTATTGAGTAAAGTTTTGATCGCAAACCAACAAAATCGGAGATATATTTTCCTCCCATTTCGTCTTTGAACAAACCTGGAACTTTTTTGTTCATAATTGGTATGTTAAAATCATTTTTATCATCATAGTTACTGGTGTCGAAATATTGCAAAAAATTATACTTCAAGTCACGATAAAAATCAAACGTGGATATTTTATAGACAAACGAATCGGTATCTGTATAACACAGCTGCACTCGGTCTTCATAAAAAGGTTTTACAATATTGTAATGAAAGTCATACATATGTGTCTTAGAAAGTTCTAATACAGTGAATTCAATATAAATAGGTTTATCTAAAATAATTTGGTCAGGTTTCATTTGTATTCCAACTAAGTTTTAGTTAGAATAGAAGCGCTATGGAAATAGGGGTTGGCTACAAGTCTCTCGGAGGATATAAATTTCTTAGTTCGGTTAGATTGATCGCACCATTGATTAACTAAATGAACGGTTACTCTATGTTCAGTATTTTCTAATGTCTTACCAAAAACACTGTTGTTTAACAACTTAAAAAAGTCTTGTTCGAATGAACTTTTTGCCTTTTGTCTTAATCGAGTGTTTAATTCTATGTACTGTTTTAAATAGGGACTTTGTCTGAAAGTAATAGCTTTATGAACTTTACGTAATATTAAACCATGTTCTAAACACTTTTTTAAATGAACGTAATGTATTACGTAGTTGTACTTATTATGCAAATTTGCAACTAGTTTCTTCGTTTTACCTCCTGGAGGTATACATTTCTCAGGACAAAATGGTAAATCATTGTGGTGTTTGTGTAAATGTTCAGGATAAAAAAGATCGACTTCTAATATAAAGCCCCACTCAGAGTTATCCTCGACATTTTCAACACCAAAATTAGTTATTTCATTTTCATCAAGAAATCTAAAACTAGAATATGGTAAATACTGACACATGCTAAAGCCGTATAGGTTATTACAGTCTAGATACACTATGAAACTCTGAGGCTGTGATGCATTATGTTCTGGCATGTATTTGTGATTTGCTTTTGCATACCGATGGGAACACATGCATAAACCCCCTCGTATACCGCTTTGAATCATTCTGACGATAGCTAAATCCGAAATCAGTTCTAACTGAACACCTGTTTTTAGCAACATTGCATCGAACGATAAACTGGGTGCAGTTATGTAAAAGGCAGGATCGAGTTTGTAATATTGTTTACATGTTTTCCGAAACTTTTGAAATATGTCTGTCAACAAAAGCACGTCTGTTTTTAAGTATAGATCTGTATATTCGCCTAGGTCATTAATATTGAATTCAGCCCAAACATTCTGAGCATGACTATAATCTTCATCGCTAATACCTTCGTTAGTCAAAGAATTATGGAAATAATATTTAGATGGTAATGACTTTTGTTCGTAACATTTCCAATCTTTCATATAGTCATACGGGTACACACCTTTACGAGTCAGCAAACTAAATTGTGTTTCATCAGTAAACATTGATTTAAGGTCAACAAAATCTTCTACTTGCAATGTTTTAGCAAGTTTGTCTAAACTAGTTCCTAAAAAGTTGAAGGAATCTAAAAACCTTATTTGTATAAACTCGTTATCAGCAATAGGAATAAACTTTGTAAATGCTATATATTTTTCCTTAGTCTTGGGTATTATTTTAATTTGTCCTGGAATTTCGCCTAACTTTTTAATAAATAAACGACAATCGTATCCGGATAAGTTGTGAAAAAATATTGTGATGAATTTTGGTACTTTGTGTTGTAGGTTGCAGTGTCGATGTGCTGCACCTCGGTACCGGCCTGTAATATGACAGTGATCCCTTACTCTATCGGTCAACAGTAAATTTTCACAAAGGTTGCACTTAACAGCGCGTTTGAAATCAAGAGCATCTATTTCTGTGAATATCATAGGCTCGCTTTTAGTTAGAATTTTGTGTATTGCTTTAACATCTTCAGTCAGTAAATGTATAAATTTTGAAACACAATCTTTTCCGCGATAACTTCTATAGCCGCCAACCCTATCGTTAAATGATGACACTACATTATAGGCGAACGCGGCCTCCACGTGACGATGTGAGTATGACGTGTTAGCGGTGTTGAATTCATCGCCGGAAATCGGTTCAAGTACCTATCGTTTCGAAATCGGCATAAATGACGAAAGGAATGTTTTGTTTTCTATCATAATTTTTGAATTTTAAAAATGTTCCTTTTTCTGGTAATACTGTGGCAATCCCTCCGCACAGATGAGATTCAATTCGGCTGCGCGTTGGAAAAAACAATAAGCACGTTTCGCAAAAGTACAGTTTACCATGATGTTTGGTTATCTGATTTCTGACTAGACGAGGCAAATCATTGATAAGACAATAATGAGTATTAGTATTATTTTCTAAGAACAATAGATGGATGCTCTTAGATTTATGATTCGATGTTGAATACAAAGGTCCAATGATAGTTTTATCATTTTTTAAACCATACACGTAAATATTCAAAAACGGATTATTCTTCTCAAAGATAGCTATGTCCGAAAATGTTATCGGAAATGTCAAACCATCAACATTCAAAACATCCTGAAAGTAGGGATAAGATGAAACTCTGTCGGGGTGTTGGTTGGTGGGGTACAGAGCCGCCACTACGCACCATAAAAAGCAATACTCATCATTGTTACGAATATTCAAACAAGCTTTTTTATTTTTTATACATTTTGGTAAGGTTATAAATTTAGATCCGCCGAGAGGTTGATATTTGTTAATATTTATTTCTACATGAGAATTGCTCGAAAATGTCCAACCACTATCTCTCTCCTGAAACTCTTCAATTTTCTTTAACAGTAAATCAACCGTTGCTTTATAAATTGAATCAAAATCGTAATTAAAATTAATAATAATGTTTTTTGTGGCGAAGGATTTCATTTCCTTTTGATCATTTTTAAACATAAGAAAAAAAGAAAAAAGTTCGAAATTTATTTTCACAGCTGTATGTTTCAATAATGAACGGTTTATTAGAGTTTTAACTTGTTCACTAATATTAATGAGAAACATTTCAGGAAAATTATTTATTTGTTTACCAGTTGCAATGATCTTGTAACTAACGATTCGTTTTTTAAACGCAGAATTAATAATTGCGACATTGTCAAAAACAGGGGTCGCACTATTGTTTTTATGAACATTACTACGTAAATGACCAGACCATCGGCGATTATCTACAAATAAGTTGCAAACCGAACAGTGAGGCATTATTTTACTACTTAATTGAAATTAATTATCTCCCAATATAGACGCTAAACTCGCAATGCAACGATCTTACCCCACGTATACCGACTAATGAACAATCGAAGTAAGTGTAGTGTGTCAGAATGATCAAATTGTTTAATCTGGACCAGGTCTGCATACGTCTTCAAGTTTGATGATTAGGTACTTATTCATCAACCAGTGCATCTGATTAGGTATCAATGTGTTTCTGAAAAAAAGAAAGATCGTTTAGTACCTATTTTTAGTGAAAATCGACAACATTTTAAACGAAAATACGAAACATATTCAATAATTACCTTCTTGCAAATTACTTAATGTTGTACATTAATGTTCCAATTTTATGTAGTTCAAATGTGAGGGTGAATTCAGATCACAATACTAAACGTCAGGTACTAGCTGCTTGGGGCACGCCGCTGTAGCGGCGGTAAGGCCAGTACTGGAGGAGTGGCTCAATAGGAGCCACGGCGCCCTCGGCTTCCGGCTGACGCAGGTGCTTACCGGACATGGGTGTTTCGGGAAGTACCTGTGTCGCATAGGCCGGGAGCCGACGTCCCAGTGCCACCATTGTGGTGATTGCCGCGTCAATACGGCGCTGCATACATTGGCGGAGTGCCCAGCTTGGGCCAAGCAGCGCCGTGACTTGGTCGCGGCCGTAGGTGCTGCGGGAAATCTCTCGCTTCCGGCTGTTGTGTCTACCATGGTCGGGAGCGAGTCAGGGTGGAGTGCCGTCGCCACCTTTTGCGAGGCCGTGATGCTCGCAAAGGAGGCGGCGGAAAGGGAGAGAGAGGCTGCCTCCTCTCTCCCCTCCCGCAGCAGACGCACTGGGCGTCGTAGGGTGGCTGACTTCCGGCCACCGTAGGGCGCGGCCTGCGGACGGTAGACTCGGGGCGTCTTGTCGTCCGACCAGCAGCAGGCCTAGAGGCGGCGGCGTCGTGTTCCGCGCGCGCCTCATAGTGGAGGAGTCCTGCGGCCGGGGTGACGGCCGCAGTGGGTGACGGGGCACGCCTGACCATCTGGCGGGCCAATACCCGTCGGGGGGTAGTGACGAATGCTTCGGCGATACCCGCCCTCCGACACATGGGTACATGAAGAACACGGGTTGGTTTTTAGTCAGTACGAGTCTGACAGTCCCCTTCGCCGAGGGCGGAGGGACTCCATGACGATTTTCCAACCCGATACCAAAAAAAAAAAAAAAAAAAAAAAAAAAAAAAAGGTACTAGCTGCTTCGGTTATTATAAGACTGCAGTTATTTCGACATTCGCTGTGAATCCATATATTTTTTAAATGATTAAAGGATTTACACTCCGTCACGCGTCGTAGCTTTGAGATAATGACAAATAAATTTTTAGTTTTTTGACTTTTAAACGTTACTAACTAACGAAGTATTCGTTATTGACTACCTATTCATACGATCAATTCCCGAAAAATCAATAAAATATTTGGTTGAAATAATTGTTATTGCGTAAAACATTACACGTGTAACCTTGTTTCTTTTTTTTCGTCAGCTAAGTTGCATTCGCAACAGTAAGCTATTTTAGTCAAGGTTGCTACGCATAAATAATATTAAGGTACGGATAAGTATCAGAAACTAGGTACACTATCACAAAATAAATAAAATGTAGTATGTAGGTATATAGGTTTCTAACCTTAAAAAGCGAATCGAAAATTAAGTTTATTTAAAATTTGTTACTGTTACAACTTATTTTCTGTACCTACTTCACTCGAGCATAAAAGTATCACAACAAGTAAAACTTGGATGTATAACGTGATAAATACTAATCTTATGATTGTCTCTAGATTGCCAAATAATTAAATTAATTGCAAGAAATATTATTATAGCGTTAGCGTTGTTGATAACTTATCTACTGGTTAACGTTTTGTCAACCCTAAGTCGTTTCGCAGTGTCGTCAATCGATGCTACCTGAAACATCCTTAGTCTTCACTTTTTGATCAAGTATAATGCGTCTAAGGAAAAAAGTTGTTTTACACAACATTATATGAACGGTTGCAGTCATTTTTAACATAGTGAATTATCATTCGTTTTCCGATCTATAAGCTACATGTTTTCGAAGTACTCGGTACAAATTAACTGAAGTCTACAAGTGTGGAAGTAATCTTCAAGAAGTGTTCTGCGATCCTGCTGCGTTATCCTATAAATATCAGTGTTGATAACTAACCGCTGCCTGCTGCCGTCAGTCACTACGCCTGCTAGCCTGCCATATCGATTGTACATAATTGGAAAATGTAAGTATAAAACATTCCACTCGGTACATAGTTCAGAGATCTGACCCGATGTACTAATTGTAATCATTATGTTTGACTATTATTTTGTTGTATCTTTATTTCAGGTCTGAGTCTGAGTGCGAGTACTTTCAACAAGCTCCGATCACCGATCAGAAAACCAAACCCGGCCGCAAACCGTCTGCAGACAACAATAGGAAACGCAAGTCGCACCCATCATCAACGAATTTAATTCGTACGAGGTAAACAAACTATTCAATAATTTAGTCCGCCATACCAGTTAAAAATCATCAGTCATTTTTATTCGTACGTCTCTCATGTTTTGCAAGTACCTATTTTGACTGAGTGTGTATTTTTTTCCTGTGCGTATCTAAGCGGTAAATGTAACCTGTGTGTGTATGATGAACTAATAGAAGCTTTCGTTGTTGTTTCAGTAAAAAAACCAATACTGTTTATGATGTATTCGGTGTCAGTAACAACTACGGGTCTGACACCGTGCCAAAAGAAGATTCATCGAGTACATGTCTATCATCATTCTTCGTTAACCATAGAAATGTAAAATATATCTATGTCGTTAACCGAGTCGCCAACGGCTGCGAGCGGCGCGCAGCGAGCATCAACGGAGAGTACTACATCGACTGCAAGGTGTACAAGGCTGACGACGCACGCCACACCGACTCCCTGGAGCTGTGGAAGAAGGCGCTCGTGCGACTCAAGTTCCAGACCGACGCGGATTCGTCTCAGTGGCGAAAACTACAAGAGTTCGTGCGCTCGGTAGATACTTTATTCCTAGAAAAACCAATGTTTTACGAAAAATAAACCAAATATAATATGTACCTTGTTTATTATGCAGATCCACTTCAAAGCAGTGAGTTAACAAGTCGTTTCTAATATTGAAACGCATGTCAAAAACACCAAGTCGTTTCGACCCACGAAGCGCATTACAAAAACCAACAAGTCGTTTCTAATACTGAAATGCATGACCAAATCATCAAGTCGTTTCTTGTATTGAAACGCATGTCAAAAACACCAAGTCGTTTCGACCCACGAAGCGCATTACAAAAACCAACAAGTCGTTTCTAAATACTGAAATGCATGACCAAATCAGCAAGTCGTTTCCACCGTTGAAGCGCATATCAAAATCATCAAGTCGTTTATAACCATGAAACGCATTTCAAAAATGACTAAATTGAATCTTAATCATTGATCGTGTGGATAGTTGTCACCACTGTCCGAAGCGAAGCAAACTCGCCTAGCTACTGGCGGCCAGTCGTATAACACGCATGATCTTTGTATGAGTACAGTAATACCAGTCGATTCTAATACTAATGTTATAATGTAATGTTTTATAATGTTTTATTCATATTAAAATTGGTAAAATTATTACATAAAAGTCTTGGAAACTATTTACAAAGGTATAATAATGTTAGATGCCTGTACTAGGATAAACCTGTATCACAGGCGGCATGAGCATACTTTATGGTGATTGTAGGACAATAACATTTATAACAATATTTAGCATTAGAAGTCTAGAAATAACGACAAAATTTTATTAATTAATTATTTTATACCTAGTTTACTTAAATACTAATTACCTATCTTAAAGATCAAAATAACAACAAAAAGTCTTATACTAATACGTAATTATTTACTTAGACAGCGTAGAATACTTTATTGCACTTTAAAATTTTTTGTGTCAGCAGAAATTGGTAAGTGGGTTAAAGTCAATGTTGCAAATTAAATCACGTCCGAGACAATGTGTTTCATCAACAAAATCGAGGGTTTGTAGGCCAGTGCAATGTTTTGTTGAGTCAGCAGCAGGCAGTAAACACGGAAGTCTGGCTTTAAGTATGACGCTCTAGGCGCCCTCGTAGTCGATAGAGTTGATGTACCTGTATTCCGCTATTTTCCTAGCAGGGCACCCATCACTTCCCGTTTTGTGGTTATTGGGCCTTTTAAAGCGTGAGCAAGTTGCACATTTCGGTGTGTCAGCTTTCTTCGCGCACTCTGACATCGAGTGTCCTTCTTCACCGCAGTGACCACACGTAGATTTTAGCTCTCTGCATGTTTTTGCTGCATGACCATATTGCTGGCATTTGTAGCATCTGGTGACCAAGGTGAAGTCCCTGACAGGGCATGACGTCCAATTTATAAAAAGCCTTGATTGGGATAATAGGGCTTTACGTATGTTGGCTGTAACTTCAATAATGTAGTTACAGGTCGACGCATCTTTCTTCCCAGATTTGTGGCTCAATTTAACTACGCTCAAAAAGGACTCCATAGGCATTGCTGGAAACTTATCGGCTACGTTCTGTTCATAAATGCACCTGAAGACTTCAGTTTCAGCCAAAGTAGTCGGCACACCTACAACCACGATCCGAGGTTTGCGCTTGTTTGGTTCATCAGCGGTAAGTCCGGATGTAGAGAGCTGGACTGCGTGCTTGAGTTTGTCAGCATCATGTTTCGTCTCTGTACTAATAATAACGCCTCCATTTTTGGTCTTTCGGACACCACGTACATGCAGCTTCATTTGATCAGGGCGAATGATTTTTTGCATGAGGTCTTTTGTTTCGTCACTTGACTTTAACTTATCGTTGGGATAAATAGCTACACAGCTTAAATTGTTAGGTCGAATGAAATTATTTGCACCCTTCTTCACCATATCGGCAAACGAAACATTTCCCGCAGTACCTGAGTCCTTAATCGTCTGCTTGAGCTCCGAAATATGTTCCGCCAGGTCGCGCTTTTCCTGAAGGGCATCAACAACATTGTACGCGTGAATGGCTTTCTGCTTCAGCGACTGGTATAGAACTGCCATTTGTGAGGTTCCAGATCCTACTTTGCGGCACAGGGTAGAGATTTTCAGTTTCTGCTCCGAGTTAAGTTTGCCATCCGCGGCAATAGAGCAAACTTCGTTTAAGTGCTGTTCGATGGCTGACATCCATTTTTGAATCTCGGGCGTTGAAACAACATCATCAATCACCGACTCAAGGACTGGGTTCTGCGTCGTCGTCTTCGACGGCGAGGCGGAGGAGTGCACTGGCCCCCTTGGATTAAAGGGGCTGTTATCCATTTTGTGTTTTTAATACGAGTCCATTATACACTGAAACTATACACTAAGCAAAATTACAGCTGCATTACGTTGATAATGCACTAAAGGAGGTCACTATTATTAAAGTAGGTAATTATTTAATATTGCTAACGAGCACGTCTGTACACTGCGAATGACCAATACTCAATCTCCTAAAATACTGAACGTGCCAAATTCATCAAGTCGTTTCCATTGCTGAAGCGCATTACAAAAACCAACAAGTCGTTTCCACCATTTGAAGCGCATATCACTAATCATCAAGTCGTTTCTAACAACTTAACGCATGTCAAAATGATCCATACCATCGTCCGCAGCGATGTGAACTCGCCCAGCTACTGGCGGCCAGTGGTATAACTCACATGATGTCCAGGTGAGTACAGTAATATACTACACAGTCGAGTCGATCGTTTAATATTGGGCATTCTATGCCACTGGCGCGTAGCGAGGCGCACTAGCCGAGCTACTTGCCGACAGTGGCATAGAATGCCCAATATTACCCTACTGTTATCAACTCATTTTTATAGGGGGAGGAAGTGATAACAGCAGTTTTTCCTCTTCGGTGATCGGTTGCTCTTTTTCGGTCCACGCTTATTTTAGGAACTGGCATTATATCCGCCGGAGACACTGTTACACGGTTCAGATTCAACGTAGTAGGAACTGGCGGCGGTAGCGGAGAAATTGATGATATGGAGTGAACGAGTGGCGCAGAAGAAGTTGATGGTGTCGGGTTGACATATGCATCAGCGGAAGTTGATGGTGTTGTAGAAGGTATTTCCGTTGTCTCAGCCGCGGCAAAATCTGCTTCGCCGAATATTGTCCTGTTCGTTGGGAATATGCCTGTTTTAGTAAAGCCAGACACGGCGTTCTGTATAGTAGCCGCTTTACAGTACGCTGCTCCAAAAAGTCTTGCCAGCTGGAATTGTGTCACTACTCTACCCGGATTATTCCGTAGCCACGCGTTTACTTCTTGGGTATAATATGTGCTCAATGGACCCATGATACTCACGTCTAGCGGTTGAAGTCTGTGGGTGCAATGAGGGGGGAAACTTAAAATTATAACTCCATTATCCCTAGCTTTTTCGATCAGTGGGTGATTTTTTGTGTGGGTAGAGTGTCCATCGAGTAAAATAAGGACAGGATCTTCTTTTTTGGGCTTTACTGATGATATGAAGTGATTCAACCACTCAACAAAAATATCACTTTGTATCCAGCCACTTTTTTTTTTTTTTTTTTTTGTGGATGGGAAATCATCTAATGACTCCTCCCGCTCTGGGTGGAGCGGAAGGGAGTGTCAGACTCTTACTGACTAAAACCCACCCGTGTTCCTTCCTTAGCCCTTTATGTTCCGGGGCAGCGGTAACCCTTTCGGACTATCCCGCTACCCCGGCAGGCTTCGGCCCTGGCGGGCCCCTTCCTTAATGCTGACATCTCTTTGAGGCGCGCGTGGAACACATACGCGCCGTCCGGCACGGGCCTGGTCCTGATCGGACGGAGAGCTACCCATTACTCTCCGTCCGCAGGCCCGCGCCTACGGTGGCCGGGAGTCGTCACGCGGCTCCCGACGCCCGTAGCGTCTCCCGCGGCGGCTGAGGCGTGCGGCTCTCTCCCTGAGCCGTCCCGCCACCTCCTTCGCTAGCATGACTGCTTCGCAGAAGGAGGTGACCGCCTCCCACTCCCTCTCGCCCCGGACCATGGCTTGAACCAGGGCCGGACGCGAGAGGTCGCCGCCGTTGCCGATCGCCTCTACGAGGACACGGCGGTGCTCCGCCCAAGCGGGGCAGACCTCCACCGTATGCTCCACCGTGTCCTCTGGGCGATCCTCGCAATGGTGACACCCGGGCGTCTCCTCCCGCCTGATGATGTGCAGGTACCTCCCGAAACATCCGTGTCCGGTGAGGACCTGCGTCAGGCGGTAGGTGAGAACGCCTTGACGCCTCTCTAGCCACTCCTCAAAGAGGGGTCTTATCGCCACGATCGTGGCGTGCCCTGCGCTGGGTTGCGAAAGCCGCTCTTTCCATGCCACCATGAGATCGCGCCGGAGGTCTGTCCGCTCCGCCGCAATTCTTCCAGCTCCTGTAGGTCCACCGTCGCTTTCGCCTTGGTGAGCACGTCGCAGTACGTCACACCCCTTTTGACCGCGTCCGGCTGTAGCGTTATTACTACAGCCGCGGTCTTCGGGGCGCGAAGCCTAGCCGCGACGGCTCGCTCCGTGCGGCGCCGCCTTTGCGCCTTTTTTCTCCCCGCCTTGGCCGCCTTCTTCTTCTCCCCGACCACCTGCCACTCGGCTTCGGTCGTGGGAGAAGTGGGAGATTCCTGCGGGCGAGGCGTAGGCTCTGGGGCCTTCGCCTTCCGAGCCGTTCTGCCCTTCTTCTGGGCCGAAGCCGGAGCTTTGCCGACAGGCGCCGGTTTTGCCGGCGCCGGGGCTCCGCCAGCTGGCGCTGGTTTCGCCGGCGCCGGGGCTCCGCCGGCCGACGCCGGTTTGGCCCGGCCAGACGGCCCGGGTTTCGGGGCGGCAGCTGCCGCAGCGGCCGCGTACGAGACCGCCTTCGGCCCTGGGGCCGTCTTGCCCGCCAGGGGGGGGCGCAGGACTATACCCTCCAGGGCGGCGAACCGCGCCTGGAAGGTAGCCAGCTCCTGCCGAACCAGGTTCAGGACCTGGTTCTCCACTGGCACGGGCTGGCTTGGCGGTTTTGCCTGCACTTTGCCCGTGACCTTCAGGCCGGCCAGGTCTGCTCGGAGCCTCAAGTTCTCCTCTTGGAGAAGCTCCGTGGCGGCCGTCAGGCGAGCGACCTCCGCCCGCAATTCGGCCACTTCGCCGGCCGAAGGACCAACGTAGTTGGCCGTCTCCGCCGCCGCCATTATGGAGGCCGTTGCCGAGACTATGGCCCTGTTCTTAGAAGCTTGTAGCTTCTTCAGGGACACGTCCCGGATCGCAGCCTCCACGACCGCCGCAAACCTGGTCTTGTGGTCCGCCTCGGGGCCGCCAGCCTCATCCGCCTCGTCGCTTGAGGGCCCCGAAGCGACCTCGTGACTGGTCACCCCCTCCTTTGCGGGCTCCTCCGCTCTTTCTGCCGCCTCCCGAGCAGTGAGCCCCCTCCCCTTGCCTCGCTCTCGGACTCCTCCCCGCCTGCTGGTGGGGATTTTCCGAGCCGAGGCCAGCTCCTCGTCGGAGGACGATCCCTGACCGCCCTCTGACCTTGGCCGCTTGCTGTGGTTCTTCTTTGTCACAGCGGCCACCTCCTTACCACGGCACGGGCTCCCTGAGCCTCCCGTGCTCACGCCTCCAGATGCGGCGTCGGACTCCGACCCCGCATCACTCCTCTCCTCTTCCGTTCTTTTTTGTTTTATTTGTGATTCCATATCTGTTCCCACGAGTATTTACATGTTTTATTGACTCAAAAGATTATGGTCCGCACTAGCGACTAAATCAAGCTACCCATTAGCCAAGCTTCTTACCTCCCTCACGGTGCGCCGCCGCTTGGAGGTTTGGGGAATTTTTTATAGAGGTTAATCTTCCTCGCGGTCCGGGCGGTTAAGCCAAGACCCTCGACCCCCTTCAACAGCCAGAGACATGACCTTAACTGTCTCCGGGGCTACGAGATTAGCGGTGGCAGGAGGGTTACCCCTCCTGCCTGCCCGGCGGCAGGGTAAGTGCACACCGGGCCCGCTCGCGCTCCACCACCGTTACCGCTCTGCTACTCAGAGCAACGTGTGGAGCGACCCTCTTGGCAGAACATTAGCATGCGGACAGCGAGATCTCATTGGGAAATAATCCCAATGGGAAATCGCTGTCCGCACCCCAGGATGCACCGGCCCGAACACTGGTCTTCCCCCCGGACGTATCCGAAAGGGAACTCCAGTACCCAGGCACACGTGGAGGTTTTCTGCCCTGGCACCCCGTATCCAGCCACTTGGATGGCAAACCGAAACTGTCCCTGGTGGAGCACCATCTAGAAGTTCAGCCTTCATCCGAACTCGTGGAAATATTAGCAGCGGAGGAATATAATTTCCAGAAGCAGACACGCACAGGACAGCATAGTCAGCTGGCCTCTTTCCGCTGAACTAGCCAGACCGACCTGTTTTCTTCCCTTTAAAGCGATTATTCTGCTTTGTCTTTTTGGTACAGTTGTCAGGCCCGTTTCATCCACATTGTAAATGTGTGTAGGCAGAAATCTATATTGATCTATAACTTCTTCTAGCAAATCAAAAAATTTGTTGACACTGACCATGTTAAATCCCATCGCTCTCGCCACCGACGTTGGCTCGGCAGCACGCAGTGATAGGTAATTGTGGGTGTCGCTTCATGAACCCAGCTAACCAATCTTCTCCCGCTAGTTTATAAACCTTATTGAAACAATGGTCAATACTGTTTGCTTCTGCGAGCTGATACCTACGCTAAGCGTCGAAGATCTTTATACGTGCGACCAAATAATCGTTTTTCCATGATCAAGACATGTTCAACTAGACTTTGTTCTTGGGAAGTCGAAAAAATCGGCTTAAATCGTCCCAAGCCTTTGCGTGTGGAACCGTCCAGATCATTGTTCTGTTTAAATCGGTTTACTCGATCTTGTAATGTTGATTTTGGTACCTCAAAAGTTTTGGCCGCTTTCAAGTAACCCATGGTGCCATCAAATACGGCTTGAACGGCTTTTTTCATGTTATCCGGATCCCATTCTTGTCTAGAAGTAGTCCTTTTATAATTACGCGGCATTTTAACTGCACCTAAAATAAAAAAAATAAGTAAGTTTATATTCATTCGTGTGGGTCAAAATCGTATAGTGGCCGGTATTGCCCCGTACGGTTTTGACCCAAGGCTCAATGTATAAATATACCTATCACTCACTACTACCTACATACGCAAACCATTTTTGCCTACTCAAACAGTTGTTAATTACGAGTAAATACACACACTTTAACATAGTTGATTGGACACTTACCTGTAATATAGGTACGTAAATTTCACTATTATTGATTGAATTTTCACAAAAATAAGATCAATTACGCCGAAAAACAATAAAATCGAATATTTTGATAACGCGCGTGCCTGCAGCGACAAGTGTTTGTTGACAGATAGCTCCCATTGGTCGATGCCGCTGAGCAGTTTGCGCGCGGGAACTTTGAATTATTGACAAGAATAGACATGCTGTACTGTTTTACCCCGGTATACGGTTTTGTACAGGTCTCCCCTACTTAGCCAAAACTAAACAACCTTCCACTCTTTGGAGTAGCTAATATGAGGCGCCTTTTATTTTCTCATAGTGGGTGATGAAAAGTAGAGTGTATCACTCGGGCGCAAAATATATTTTTGGCTCGGGCGACGTACAGTAGGCTCCAAAAGTCCATAGGCAAAGTCACAAAGCAATAGCTTGACGTTTAGTTTGACTTACGACCTTCTTTTAATGAGTAATTAGACACACACACTCGCATATTACTCGAATATAGTTCCGTGTCATGTTCGTCTTGTTCACATAGTTCGTAAAACTTTATGATTATACCCACAGAAATCTAAATAAATAAAACATAAGGTAGACAGATGCTTAACTCATTCACCGCTAGTCCCCGACTAAATAGAATGTTGTTGCTTCTTGGTTGGTGGATAATTTGATATGTGAAGTGTGTTTAATCTATTAGCGTTGTTGTAGTTCATTTTGAAATGCAAGCAAATTTAAATATCGAGATGATAGCTGCTGATATTATCGCGCTGCGTAAATATGGACTTATTATTATATCACAAATATTTGATGAAACCGGACTGACTGTGAGTATTATGATTTCATTATTTTATGGAACATTTATCTAATTAAAGTATAAATGATGATCCTTGTAGTTATTTTTTTAAACGTTTTATATTTACCTACCATAAGCCCTAAATAGAAAAAAAATATATATTTCCTAAAGTTTATTTATTTACTTTTGGAATGATGAATATAATATTAAGCATAATATTATAATATATAATCATTTTGTAACATTTCTATTTTCAAAATAATTTTGTTTCAAAATAGTAATAATATTTTATAATTTTGCTAGTAGCTTAACAGTATTCCTTTTTTGTTTTAGAGAAATTACCTACTGTGAGTCGGAGGGTCAAAAGATATAAGGAAGAGGGTAGCCTTGCCAGTCGAAAGCGAAGTGGAAGGCCCAGCTGGTCAGTGAATATGAAACAATTGGTTTCCGAGATATTTTGCCGAATTATTCAACAAAGTGTTTACGAAGCGTTCGCCGTGCAAACGAAAACCAGCTCAAAAACATAATATTTGATTGGAAATAATAAACAAGAACATTTATACAAAGTATTAAGTTATAGGTAAATTGATTTTAGTAATATTAAAATAAAATTGTGTCATATCCGTATTAATAAGGATTATTTTGAGGTTTAGTTTCAATCTTCTTTTCATAATGAAAATGAATACTTAAGCTATAACCGCAATAAGTCCTAATAAATATGATTGTTTATAACGAATAAACATTTTGAAATCACTTAAGCATAAAACATTTTTATTTTTAACCCCATATAACATAAGCATAACAATATAATAATAAAAACATAAAAATTATTACATTGTTATTCTCTTTTATTATCTCTATTGAATAACAAAAAAAAAAAAACGAAAAATATAATTGTTGAAAAGAAAAATAATAGTCTCATCTCGAGATTGGAACCCAGACTTTCACGTTTGCTAAACCATTAGGTTACGTTACCAGCTATCTATACTTGCTATGATAAAGTGAATTTGAGCAGTAGTATGAACCCACCAAGGTTATGTGTAATTACGTAGTACCGTGTGCGTAAAAGCGACGATATGTTTTGTTTCGTTCGACGCTAGGACCATAGAAAGATATTTATACTGTGACGCTCACGCTAGCCAATGCGTGTTCGACTTACACACACAGATGTGGCCTGCGGCGCGAGGCGGCCGGTATTATCACAGCAATTTGAACTTTAATATGCTTATGCAAAATTGATGCCTTACTGTACTTTGAATCCCTCGCTACGTTCAGGATTCTACTAAAGAATCCAATCTACTATTATAGATCACATTCCTTTTATTTCTTGTACTCTTGAGCTATTTTACTGTTCTTTAATTAACTGATACCCGTAATGGTCATTTATTTAGCCTAACAACATTCATGCAAATATCCTGTATCTTATATCTATGCCTTAATTAACGAATGCTAAACATAATCGTGGGTACCTGAGTCTTGCTTCCCATTACAGCTGTGGGGTAGACCGACCTTGAATTACATCCATTATTATTATTTTACGTAGCTAACTGTTGAATCAGTTAGCGTAGTAATACCCATGATCTTACTATTCATAACTCTACACCTAAAAGGTCATTCATTTGACCGTATGATGTCTATTACATTTAGACATTAAATGTTTTTATTTTTACTTAAGGGTAGTTGCCATAATGGTATACTCTGCTATACTTAAATTATCACCGCTTAGGGCCTGCAGTACCCATTATGACAACGCCAACAACATACATTCATATACAGCTTACTTGTACATACTTTTCCATCTATAAATGTAGCGAGTAAGCAAGTACTCGCACACGACTCAACGCAGCACAGGATCGTATGATCATCTACGTCACATGAGGTGATTAGGCGACGAAAACAAAATAGACCACGCCTCCATGACGTCACCCTTTGTCCGAGCGGCGCGCGCGCAGTATGGCCGCCGATGATCCATTGTATTATGTTGACGCCCCCTCATTAGGACACGGTCAAGCCCGAATCGTTTTCACAAAGTGGCGTGATCCTTAATTATTATTAAATATTCCTTGTGTATACAAGCTGTTGATTTGCATCCTAGTCAAATTCAAGGACGTAATTATGCTAATGATTCTCGACCCAAATCAACAATAAAATGAGTAGGTATTTTTTTTATTTTTTTTCTTATTTACGGAAATCAGTAAGTGTGAACCAGCCGTATTTAAACGCGGTCCGTCTGTTACTAGCCCTATAACCGCGCTTTCACACACAAACAAACGCAAACAATACATACACGACGCATACGCAACGATCATTCATAAATTCGTAGGTAATCAATCCCATCCCCCAATCACGGAGCGGGTACTCTCCCGCGCCGCTCCTAGACACGCCCCCGCGGCCCCGCCGCCCCGGAACTAACAGTGTGTTTGAAGTCGCCGAAGCGCTCGCGCGCAATTTCCGCTTCGCGATACATCATTGAGACGTACGTACAAAGTGCAAGATGACGGACAACTACTCAAATGTCGAGTTGGTGGAGATGGTCCGCCTGTATGCCATCAGTGGAGACAGCCTACGTGGAGCCATGCGGATGTTCGTGGAAATGTTTCCCGATCGGGAACCCCCGTCACAGAGCGTCATGCTGGCTGCTACGCAGACTGCGGGATCATCGGCAGTTTTGACGTTCCCCGGCATGCTCAAGCTCGCGGCCTGTCGCCTTGCAGGAAGACATCCTGGAATACTTCCAGCGAGACCCATGGGCAAGCACGCGGGAGGCTGGTCAACGCTTTGGATTGCACCACACTACAGTGTGGCGCTGGCGCCTACTGAAGCGTGAGCTGCAACACCCATTCCACTACCGCATGGCACAAGACATTCACCCAGGTGATAATGCCGTGCGGATTACATTTTGAATTTTGAGACAGAAAATACGTGCAAGGATCATTAGTGCTTTCGACACTTTAAAAACGAATGTGTTAGTGTTACGTAAGCTGAAAGAAAACCAGCTACGTCGTTCTCGATTGTGCGAAGAGTGTGATGGTGGTCACTTTGAACAATACCTCCGGGTAACTTAAGTACTTAGGTAATTTATTTATTTGTACATTTTGTAAATACGTTGTTAGCTTAATCAATTTTATTAGTTAATTACGCCAATAATACCTAAGAGTAGAAAGTATACCACATACTTACACTTAACTAGCACGTCTTTCCATTCCATCAAACGTAGAAAACATTTTTAGACTTAGTAGATAGGTACACCAACTAAGGTAGACGTATTATTGCCGGTCCTAAGCAAACAAATCAACCAATTTAATCCACAAATAAAAACAAAATCACTACGAAAACTTTAGGTTGAAGGCAAAACTAACATTTTATTAATCATCTGATAACAGGTCAGTGAACTTTTCTTTGGCACACTAGTATTACTGTCATTAGTAAGATTTCCGTATTCCAATGATGCTCAAAAATGAGTTAATTATCAAGCGAAATTTATGACAATAATGTAGGTGATTTTCGAAATAAAATTAGGTAAATTAAAATTATTGCTACCGGTCATTGCTCGGTCGCGCGACCCCGCGCGCTTGTAGGTAATTTCGTGGAATCGAATCGTAGGTAAGACGTCGACACTCACGCACACAGCTGCATTGTCGCTGCGTGAGTAGTCGGGTGATTCTGTTTTATTTGTATTGAATTAAGGGTTTAATTCTGAAATACTGTAAAATTTCAACAACAAAAAAAAGCAGCGCTTACTAGTTATTGCCCCCTGCCGTACTTCTATTCATTTTATTTATGTCTTTTATGACAACCTCCTGAAATTTGACGAGGATGCAAATCAACAGCTTGTATAAACCGTGCTAATTAAAGTTAATATTCATTTCCTCTACTTACCACTGCTCGTGTTTCATTGATAAATGATAAATGATTTTATTTCTGTAAGTAGGTTTGTACAAACACTTTTACACGTCAATCATATTTTATTAAAGCTAGATGAGGTCGGCGTTTCCTATCTGACTACTCTGAGAAGAAAGGCCGAAACAAACTCAGAGGTCACAGTCTCTTTTAAAGTCCAGACAAAATCATGGTCAGATCATGTGAAGACCATGTAGATTGGTGTCTGAAATGGTCTTTTGAGGAAAGAACCACACAGATTGAGCGGACCTGTCCAGTCAGTGCACGCATTTGTCAAAAATCGTGCAGCTCAACTCAGAACTTGAGGAGCTCAACGATTCGACGAACAATACCAAAGAAAGGACATTTGGGTAGGCCGCGTAAATTACTCAAACTGCCAAACCATGATTAAAACGGAAACAATGACCCACATAGTCCTCACATTCAAAATAATTAAAATATATAATATTTGATACAGTAAATGTACATGTCATTGTTTAAGTACTATCGGACAAAGTTCCGCATGCTCACCTTTAGGGCGATAATCGCAAAGCACGGCTCTCGGCTCGATCGCCGTCATGCATGCATCTTGACCAATAGGAAGAAGGAAGCCAATACGTATAACTAGTTATTTGTTAAAAGGGAAGAGGAAGGGAATGTGGGATTTGGGAAAATATAACTTCGTCTTTTTGACTAAGACTCATTTTGTCAAATCAACTTTGATGTATAGGCCCTTTTAACTTATGACACTGGTGAGCTGTGTTGACTTGCTTGTGGGATGTTTTTTCAATTTCTAATAAAATTGTCGTATCGGTAAACTGTGACACCACCGTGAGCTTTTTATGAATTATTGTAGCTGACAAGAAGCAATTTTTATATATTCTCTTTGGTTTAAAAAATATGCTATTGATATTGCATACTAGATGTTTATAATCTTTTAGCGACCCGCCTCGGCTTCGCACGGTTGTAACAAATCTTTGAAATACTTGTCTTTACTATAATATGCATGTATTATTATATAGACTTAAACCTTTCTCATGAATCGCAAACCAATAGACAGACAAACGCGGCGGAGACTTTCTAATATGAAAATTTTAAATAAGGATATGGGTTCTATCCACTATTTTTTTAAAGAGAACCAACATTAGCTACAAAATATCTAAAATATAAATTATCTATCTAGTGAGATTATAATATAAAAGGTATTATACCGGCTTAAATAGTACTGTAAAATAAGCACTGGTGGGTTTCTTGGATGGGTTGGATTTGTAAAACAAAAAAACAATTCAAATAATTAGATATATTTTTTATTTTTTTAGATCTCATCAAGATTTCATAATAAAAAATTACAGATTCTTATTTTTTATATGTTTTTAGCACAGGTAAGCTATATATTCATATTAAATGTTTACATTACAGATTCATTGAAAAAATATCATTACTTATACAAAAATTTACATAGAATTTAACAAAACAATGTGTTTGCAACGCAAGAGCTTAAAAAAAATCGGCCAAGTGCGAGTCGGAGTCGCGCACGAAGGGTTCCGTATCTACCATTATCTATAAAAACGACAAAAATCTCTGTCTGTCTGTTGTATGAGAAATATAATATTTGTTTTATTTTAATTAAATTATTTATTTTTAAAGTGACTATAAAACTAAATCCAATATATAAAGTTCTCGTGTCAGTGTTAGTTACCATACTCCTCCGAAACGGCTGGACCGATTTGTATGAAATTTTGTGTGCATATCGGGTAGGTCTGAGAATCGGCTACTTTCTATTTTTTTTTTTTTGCAAAACGACGTTTGCGGGGTCAGTTAGTATTCTATAAATATTTCAAGCGTCCACCTGTTGCCGTTTTAATATCAAGCAGAAACGAGCAAAAAAAACGCTTTTGTTGTATGGAAGCCCCCTTAAATATTTATTTTATTCTGGTTTTTAGTATTTGTTGTTATAGCGGCAACCAAAATACATAATCTGTGAAAATTTCAACTCTCTAACTATCACGGTTAGTGAGATACAGCCTGTTGACAGACGGACAGGCAGACAGACAGACGGACAGCGAAGTCTTAGTAATAGGGTCCCGTTTTACCCTTTGGGTACGAAACCCTAAAAACGCACTATAAGTAGATGCTTTGCAAAAAAACCAGTTTCTACGCACGCGCGCGCCGGCCTCTTTTGTTTTCACATTCCAGTCCACATTCTTGTCATATTATGCTTAGGTACTGAATTGTAACTTGTTTCGATAGTTTTAACTTTTTCTAAGTTTCTGGATAACATTGATAGTTCGCTTTGGTTTTATTAATTATGTTTGTAAAGCAAAATAAATTGCATTATTCTATAATAATGATTATTTTCCTGCAGCGAAATTATTTTATCTTGTTTAGGTAAATAGTTTTTTTTAAGGATAAAAAAATAAAATAAATATAAGTACTACTTTAGGGCATATCATTCTGCATCGGACAAACAACCATAAAAATTTACAGTGTATACAATACAATGTCCCAAATGTTTATTTTTACATCGTTTTCACATTGTTTTTTTTTTCATATTTCTACTTTAAATACCTACTGAATGTTTTTTTTTACCGTCACGAAAATAAAAAGGCTGATTGTAGTGCTCAAATACAACAACTTCTACTATGGGAACAACTTAAATTATAAATTCTTCCTTAAAAATATATATATTAACTAGCTTTTGCCCGCAACTTCGTATGCGTGAAGGTTAGTTATCGCGGACGAAGTTGCGGGTTTTAATAGCCTATATTTATCCCCAGGCTTTAAACTATCTCCATACCAAATTTCATTCCAATCAGACCAGCGGTTTGGCCGTGAAAGCGTAACAGACAGACTTTCACATTTATAATATTAGTAAGGACGGATGAATTATAGGAAGGTGTCTATCTTATATCTGAAAGGATATATAATAATAAAAATTGGAAAAATTATAATGTAAAAAACAAAAACACAAAATATATATTTTAAAGTGATTCCCATGAAAAAATTTAAAACTATCAAGAATTGTGAAACAAAAGGCATATTAACATAAGGCGGCGCTTTTAAGAGACACATTTTTATGACGTCATTATTTTGCTTGGAGCACACCACAGCGACAAATTAATATTTGGTCGCTGCCCCTCCCGCATCTATAACAGCATCAAACCGGCTACGCATCGACCTAGCAAGAACTTCGCACAAATTTGAACCCCTTAATGAATCCCAAATTTGTTCGCAGTGGGTGACGAGTGCTTCTTTCGTCCTTTCTGCCCGATTATCCCATTTCTGGACCATTAAACCCCATAAATTTTCAATGGGGTTTAAGTCTGGCGATCGGGAAGGCCATGGCACAGTTTTAATTTGTGGTTGCTCTAGCAACCACTCCTGAACAACCCGCGCACGGTGTATCGGGCAATTATCTTGGAAAAAATAAAATTCCGGAACTTCCATTTGTGGATACACCGTGCGCACTGTTGGTAACATAATATCGTTCAGCACATCTCTATACGTGTGGCCATTTGCCCTCCCCGGTATAAAAGCAAGCTCGCCTGGTCCAGCAGCACTCATCCAGCCCCACATGTTCACAACAACTCTTCCCGATTCTACATTTGGGATCACATTTCGAGGTTCGTATCTTGTGTTATCTATACGCCATAAATTCCGACGACCCTGTTGGCTAGACTTAAAGCTCTTTTCATCGGAAAATATGGCGTAAGAAAAATCGAAGTCCCTGTAGTCCCGAGCGAATCGCACGCGAGCAGCTTTTTGCTCCTCGGTCAAAATAATTTTCTTTGCGGGTCGTCTGTGATGCACTCCAGCTCGATGCAACTCGTTTCGTATCGTTTGCATCGAAACGTCAAATTCTTGGGCGAAACTACGAGTCGGTGTGAATGGGCTTTCTTGATATGTGGCTATCATATTATCAAGTTGTTCGGGATTTATAGCCCGGGGTCGAGGTGCACGAACGCGTTCCGCCATATCCCCTTCTTCATATCGTCGCACCCAGCGGCGCACCGTGGTTCTCTGTAAAAAATAAAATAACAATTAGCATCGAATAGTCACATAAAAAGAAAAACAATAATACACTACAAGGACCTGACAAATGGATGCAAAGTATTGAGTTCATGACAAATAATCTCTAACTTTTTTAAATACCTATTTTAGGTATAGCTGCCGCCGGCAAATAACTTAGCCAAAATTTGACATGCGCAGAATTCGTTTTCTAATTTAAGTGTGGCTGCGCGAACTTTCCCCCACCACGTCCAATCTTGGCCAAGTTATTTTGTCGGCACCTATAATAACATTCACATCACTCATCAGTATTTTTAGGGATACAAAAAAATTTTTAACTACAGCATAGAGTTCATTAAAGTTTCCCAAGCCAATTTGTGCTTTATTTCAACCACTTAAGTGCGTCAACACAATAAAAAATGCAGTGACGACTTGAAATTAAAGTGTGAACGTGTTACAAGATTTGTTATCGGGTCATAACAGCAGCCTAATTGCGTAACACATTTTCGACAAATGATTCTGATCAGTGGCCTTAAATTGCATCAGAATTGCAATCAATTTATGATTTTCGAATTGCGTAACTCTACTTTAATGTTAAACCAATCGAGTTGGTTTGGAACGTTAAAGAGTGAACGACATCCTAAGAAAAACTGGGCAAACGTCAATATTTCGTATTGTGTAACCAAAATGACAAGCGATTATCTGCTTGAAACGTCAAATGAAACCAACTATAAATTGGTTTGAAACGGAAGGCGACCTTACTCGTTGGAATCATTTTCCGTTCTACATATTTTAGGATATAAACGCGTGATCTCCATAATTATTTCGAAAAAATGTAAGTGGTTAATTGATAAATTGTGGATGTCATTTTGTGTAAAACCTCAATGCTTCAATATCAGTGGTACCTATTTTAAAAATCGAGCCGGTGATGTGAATTTATTAAAATATTTGTAAAAGTTTTCTTCTGTTACAAGTGCTTACCATCTAAATTAAAGATACATATTATGATATTTCAGAAACGAGGCATATTGGTGGCATTTTAACGAAATACTAATTCGTACCTCGTAGGTAGGTACCATAACAAACGTTAACTTATGCCAGAAGCTTAGCAACACAGTATGGCTTTTACTTCATTGGAAACGCAATCAGTAAAGAGGAAGAATAAAAAGCACACTGAAGCAATATAAATCAATGGGTTATGTACCTAAGGACGTCGACGAACATACACACACACCATACATAGACCTACTTATATCCACATCATTGTCTGTTCAAGGTAATGTCAGTATTATTTACTTTTTATGTGTTGAACATTGAATGTGCCCATCACAGATATAACCACCTTTGTATCTTATATGTTGTTTGCTATGCACAGCAACAATCTATCTCTATAGGTAACTATCTATAATATTGATAGCTTGATAGCAAAGTAAATTGGAAGTCACTTAAAGAGCAAGTTTTCAAAAGACTTAGAGCTCTTATGCTCTTTAGATTAAGGAACACTGTCAGTCAGCCTGCACTACTATCTGCCTGTCATGGAGATGTTGCTTCAATCATACACTACGGCATCATATTCTGGGGCAAGTCTGTGGAAAAAGTGTGCTTCTAGAGCTCGAAAATGTATTAGATTGATGTGCAATATACCAAGTGGATTCATGCAGACCACATTTTATATCATTTCAAATCCAAACTTATTCGAATTTTGCACTAGGGCCAGACACGAAAGACAAGCTGTGCACCATAGCCAGTAAAACAAAACTTTTGCACCAAAGCATGTTTTGTATAGTCCCACATATCTTTAATAATCTTCCACCTTTTCTCAGACCTATGAGCGATATACAGGGTTATTGGAAAAACATCAACAACCTCTTAAGAGGTCATTGCACTCCTTTAAGTTTGGGACCAAACCTGAAATCGCGAAAAAAAATCAGCTGTTCCCTACATTTTGAGGAGTTATACGAAAAGTTGTTCATAATAATGATAAGTGCAATGACCTCTTAAGAGGTTGTTAATGTTTTTCCAATAACCCTGTATATAAATACCTTAAAAAAAAACTACACAAATTATTAATAAGTAAAATGTTATTATGTAATTACTCTAAGAGAATTTCTAAATGACAATACATTGAATCATACTATTTTGTAACATGACTAATTTGTAATTTGACATAAATACTTATTATACTAATTTAATCTAAATCAATGGCATGACAATTTGATGTACTGTATTTTAACTATGTACCGAACATATATGAATTTTGTATGCCTCAATGGCGGGACATAGCAGACTTACCTGTAACTAACACATCTTATGAACCTACAATCCACAATAAATTATTTGAATTTTAAAAACAAATGTTACACACATATTGTTTGTTAGGTAGCTAACTGGTGAATACACAGTATAGATACCTAAGGCACATTATCGCATATTAATAAGGCTTCCTAAAAGGCGAGGGGATGAATATTTACTCAGCAAATTTACAACAAACTAAATTAAAGAAAGTAGGTAGGCAACTGAAAATATATCTAAGTTTTCAATTACCTATTGTTAATATTATTAGTAAGAATAATTATCCAAGTCAATTATTCAATTTAAAACGCCTATGTAGTAGAAATGTATGTAATATGTATGTAATGTAATAGCACAGACATATAAAGCTTTATACGTCTGTGTGTAATAGCTAAATATCATAGGCCCATCCTCTTTTTTATCTATTACCTAATAATTAAAATTAATTTATTATAAAGTATCTTTGTGTGGGTACTTTTTAGTCAAGTATACTTCCTCCATCAATAGAATTGTAGGCACCTAACTGTTGTTTATAGCAGTATATAGCTGTTCTAATAATATGTTCATAGATTTTGCATTGAAGTGTTTAAGGGGAGAGGACTTTGTGGATGGTTGTAATATTATAGTGAGGATTTACTTAAATTCTTTTTTTTTATCTTTCAGTTGTCAGACTCAACCACATTATTCAAGAAGAAAAATACTTTCTCTCACAGCAAGCATTACAAAGCAGTATATAAATTATCCATGATGACTTTCAAGAGAAGACTTCAGATGCCAAATTCAACCAATCCATACAACATATTCGTTCCAATTTATTCTTGCCGCATGTCCAAATTTTTCATGTTAAATGTGAAGAAATACTATTGTCAGTTAAGGTTGTAATAATATTTAAATAAAACCACTTTTTTTTTGTTTACCATATATTATGTCTTTCTATTTACCTACACCCAATGAATGACAGTTAATTTAGCTAAACACCACTATTTTCTAATTAGTATCACTATAATAATCACTAATTGTCTTTATAAAAAAAAAGGTTTCTTTCTATTTACCTATACCCAGTGAATGACAGTTAATTTAGCTAAACACCACTATTTTCTAATTAGTATCACTATAATAATCACTTGTCTTTATTAAAAAAAAGGTTAAGTAAGTATTCAATTTATTCTTACATTTTTCATAACAAGTTATTTTTATTTGTACCTTTACAGTTCATAATTAAAACATTTTATATTAAAGCTTACACTGTTATCAATTTACACCATAGATACATATGTTTATATCCTTGTCTTGCAAGACTGAAGATTCAACAGTTTTCTAAAATACAATGATTAGCTTTTCTTAACAATCTTGAGTTAAACTGAAGTAGTTGCTGAGCAGCAGTAGCAGTGGCCGAAGCGAACAGTAATGGGCAACGTCAATCATGCTCCCTTCCATGTCTTCGTAGGTGAAACACCCCGAGAATTATCCTGCAGTGTTAAAACAAAATCAAATTATTTTCTACTCAAATAAAGTACTTAAACTATGTAATGTGGCAAACTAGGCATATCAACTAGTCCTTCATCAGCCCATGGCTGAACAAAAGCCATAGGCCTTGTCATGTTGTGCATTGTTTAATTTCTTCTTTGTTTAAGGCCAGTTTTTCAGTTTCCAAACATTTTTATTTAACATAACACTAAATTTGAATGGTAAACATTAGTTATGTATACATAAAATATATGATGATAAATATATCATAATAATTATTATGTGGGTTGCTGCTTGATCCTTAATTGTGTCAAACAGCTTACCTTTAATTATTAATACGGCAGATAGGTTTTCCATTCTTTGTAAGAAAATCCATTGTTTGTCAACTAGATTGATGTTAGTAGGGCAGTGGTCCATTCTTGTATTTTCAGCTCTTAGCACCGTCTGCAAAAATATTATGATTAATGTTTTGTACTTAGTTGTTATTTGATTAATGGTTATTATAATTTGTTTCAATAAATACTTATGTACAAACATCAATATTAATAATTTCAGTTGTTACAATGGAGGTTAACGGACATACTGTGATAATTATTCTAACCACAACAAATAGCTAACTAAGCCAAGCTAAATAAGTTGCTTATCTATACAACAAAGGAATGATTGTCAGTATGATGTGTATGATACAAACAACATTTGACATCCAAAATGCCTTTAATGTGCCTATTTGAAATAAATGATTTGGCTTTGACAAAATTTTCCTAAATATACTGGGTTACTTACTTGTAGTGATGAAGATATTGACTTTTCGCTATTTGAGCAAAACAGCCTGTCTTAGCGCAGCCAGCGATAGCTCCCATAGAGTGAGAAAGTAAGGACACTTTGTCCCAGTTGAAGTGCTCTTTTTATATACAAAATCATCCTCGCCCTCGGTCAGTCCCATTTGTTGTAAGTCATAACTGAAAATTAAAAACATATTGAAATCCTCGTACGGTTAAGCTTTATTTTGAATTCTCAAAGATCTCGAATTAAGTTGTTATAACTATTATGTGTAGGTACGTGGGGCAGTTATCATTAAATTATTGAGTATTTTAGCTATGATTGCGAAAGGTAAGACCCCCAAGTTTAATCATAATTGTGTATGTGTACCGGAAGTCGTACGACGAAAACCCATGTCCAGGGAGGTCCAAAGCTAATATAGGTCTATCTTTGATGATCATCGGTATCAAAGATAAGTACCTACACGAACTACAATAATCTAATGAGATACGAACAACTTTTTCGTAAATATATTAGGTTAGGTAGGTACTTACTTGTAGGATTATATTGACTTAGACAGACTTAGGTTCTTTTCGCTATCGAGCAAAACAGCCTAAGTCTTGGTGCAGCCGCCAGCGAAAACCTTCTTGTCCTCTATCAGAGAATTTTGCAAACGTATTCCTTCTACAGCAAACCACAAGAAATTTTTTCCGAACTATTTAACATAGGCCCATGTTTCTGTATGAGAATAGTAAATATAATTTTGTATGTTAAAAAACATAAAACAACTATTAATTGAAACAATATTTAAGGTAAAACCAAACAAAGATTATTATGGTTTAAAAGTTTCCTATTTTCATATTAACTTTTGTTTTTTTATATTACTCAGTGTCAGTGTTGCCAAATTTTCTCCCGAGTCCACTAGAAGTCGCAATTTTTTAAAACTATTCTTATTCTTATTACCGATGTTCGATCGCCGTTTTGGAGGTCCATTTTAAGATTTGAGAATTAACACAATATAAGTTATTCACAGTATTTTTTAGATCATCATACAATAATATCATAAAATAGTTTACTCAAGAAGTTAATGAAGATGTTTGTTAGATATTGTTTTCTTATCCCGGAAGAATGTTGCCGTGGGATTTTTTTCGAAATTACTTTGTTTCTCGATCTCCACGCAACTCAGCGTACAGACGCCAGCTGTAGGTACATATCCACAGTGGTTTCCGCAATTGAAAGAAATAAATCGTAAAACGTCAGTAGTTTTATGATTTATTTCTCACTTTCACAGTGTTTAAATAAAAAATAAAACATGCCATTATCGTGTTATTATTCGAGTCAAAGTTTAAGTAGTTGATTGTATTGTTTTCTAAAAATTGAGTTAGTCTAACCACTAGACAAAACCACCAGCCACTGAAAGCAAAATTTTGTCCCCACCCCTGTGTCCAAACCCCAAGTTTAGTGGAAATCCCACTAACTTGACAACTCTGCTTTTTTACGATTTTATCGTTGGCCACAGATAACTAAAACGTGAAAAATAAAACGTTTCCTTGCGTATTTCAATTATGGTAGTTTTTGGTAGAAGTGTATTATAAAATTGGTTTTTCATTTTTCGGCCATCATTGTACATTTTTATTTATAAGCAGTAGTAGACCATCAGTTGTAATCAATACAAAATGTAATTATAGCAAAATTATTCAGAAGCGAATAGTTCATATATGATGAAACGAAACGCGTTCACGAATCAAATAATGCCCGGTATTTGGTACCCCTCTATACAATTTGCCTCAGTTTGTATCAGATAAAGTTCTACAATTCCGAATATGAATATTGATTGCTACTGCAGTTGGCTTAAATTCGGAATGGCTTTAACAATCAAAATATGTTACGCAATTAGGCTGCAGGTCCGAACATAGTCTTTGAACGCGCCGACATTAAATAAAAGAAAAACAAACTTTTTGACTGCATTTACATATCATATCATATTTTATCGAGAATAAAATATTTTGAATGTCTGATCTGAATGTTATTTTTATTTTATTGTTGCAAAAATTTTATTATATATTATGTTTTTTTATTGATATTTATCATTAACTAGCCGTCCCGACTTCGCACGAGTGTAACAATTCTTTGAAATTCTCTACTATAGTATTCATTACAATAAAAGCCGTATCATTATCCGTTGCGTGGTTTAGTTTCTATACAAACAAACGGCGACTTTACTTTAAATATTATTAAGAGACTTGAACACTTTTTGTAGTCTGAAATCTTTTACACTTATATTACAACAATATAGTAGACGATGCCATTTCGCGTTAGAATAAAACTTACAATTATAACAACAACAAATGAAATGCGGTAACAAGAAAAAAGCATGGATTTTCCTATAAAAAAAAAAGATATTATAATAATTAAATATAATATATACGAATTGAATTACAAGTGATGTTAGCAATGTTTTGATAGGAGTTTTAGATATAGCACAGATTTTTTTTCTTGACTAAATATAATAAGTATAAATTATTTACAGTATGTATTTAAACTATAATTTAGCCAAATTTGAGATTTATATAATAATTCAAACAATGAAAATATAGGTAAAAGTATTAAATGAATACTACATGCACTTAATTTATTTTTAAGTATTATCCCTCTCAAAATATAAAAAAACAAAACTTACTTGCATATTCAACTCCGACGCAATTTGCGATATATTCAATCCTTGTCTATGTAAGACAATAATCTCGTTTCTTTCATCTTGGTTGAGGTTTCGGGTTGTCATGGTTATAGAGTTCTATCTATACACAGTCCAGGATACGAGCAAGGGTCAAAACAGTTCCACGATCACAGTCCGGTATACAAAGCAGAGGTCACAGTAGGCACAAAACACAGTCCAGAATGCGAGCAAGGGTCAAAAATAGTTCCACGATCAGAGTCCGGTATACAAAGCAGAGGTCACAGTTGGGCAGGCAATCAGTCCGATAGAATAAAAACACGTCGTTAAGAATTGCGATGAGAACAGGAAGCGTGAACAATTAGCGAGATGCAAATTGGCACTGATTGACGTTTGACGATTGTTGTTACTTTTTGCCGCACGCACACACTGCACTTGCTTGTCTCTAATTGGGCGGAACAAGGAAGGGGCGGGGCCGGTCACTAGCTGCGCTTCCGCAGGAATATTTTCTTAAGTGAGCATGCTTAAGTTTGGCCGATAGTACATAGATATTAAGAAAAATAAAGTGTAAAATAGCAAAAAAATAAATAAAAACTACATTCACTGTCTAAACATATTGGAGCAGCTCAATCCCAAGCCTTTTTATCCTCAATATAGTCTTTTACAGTATAATAAGCTTTCTGGCATAGTTTTCGCTTTATAAAAGACTAGCTTCCGCCCGCGGCTTCGCCCGCGTGGATGTCAGAAATTATCCCACAGGACAGTACAGGTGAAGTAGCGCATGTCCTTCCCTTGGGTGCTATCTATCTCCTTGCCAAATATCGAAATCCGTTCAGTGGTATAGGTGTGAAAAGGTAACATACAGAAAGAGGTACTTTCGATTTGGCGCACTATTTTGGGCTTCCACATAAAAGGTAGATAATATATTCTGTCGCGGACATTTATTTAGAACTGTTTAAGACAAACAGTCCCATGATACACTATATTCGTGTAACAACAGCGCTTCTGCGAGATTCAGCTGTTGTAGAGGTTTCTGTGGCTCTTCGGGACGCCATGTAAGTCGCCTGCTGCTGACGTCGAGCTTGTGACTCTTCTGGTGTCTCCGCAGCCCGTTGAGACACCACTATACTCGGCATGCTGTTGACGCCGATCTCGGGACTGTTCCGGTGTTTCAGCAGCCCGTTGAGACACCAGATACTCAGCATGCTGTTGACGCCGATCTTGGGACTGTTCTGGTGTATCTGCAGCCTGTTGAGACACCAGATACTCAGCATGCTGTTGACGCCGATCTTGGGACTGTTCTGGTGTATCTGCAGCCTGTTGAGACACCAGATACTCAGCATGCTGTTGACGTCGATCTGGGGACTGTTCTGGTGTATCTGCAGCCCGTTGAGACATCAGATACTCAGCATCCCGTAGACGTCGAGGTTGAAACTGTTCTGGAGTTTCAGCAGTTGTTGAGATGCCAGATACTTAGCGAGTTGCTGACGTCGATCTTGGGACTGTTCTGGTGTCTTAGTAGCTCTGTGTGCCGCCTCACTCACCGCCTGCTCAAACCTTCGCAGCTCAGTTTGTTGAGACGCCTCGTTATTCTAAGTCTAGCTATTTTTATAGCTCGAGCTTTATTAGAGCTTTATGAAATATTAGACTTACGCTTTCGAGTCATTATTGTACCTAAGTACTACCTATATAAAAAATCACCAAATCGGTAGTAATTTTCAAATTAACTAAAACAATTCCAATAGCTAATTAGGAGGAAACGAATCTAACTTCTTACTACTTACAACACAACCTAAAACTATACGTTAATCCTAAACTAACAAAAAAAAAACAATTGTAATAATCTAAGTAAGTAGGTACTTAATGAAAATAATAACGAATATACTTAGGTACTTAATACTTACAAATACAACCTATACCTAACCCGTGACCTAAGTAACTAAAAATACAATCCTACCTATAAGTAATTAAACAAACAAAGAAAACAATTCTAATATGACTAATAATTGAATTTAAAACGAATCTATATTTGTACACTACCTAAAAATTATAATGCCTACTGTTAGTTAGTAATAAATCGCTTCAAAACGAATTTAAAGCTGTAAAAAAACTTCAAAATGAACACAACCGTCAACGACGTCTGCCGGTCTGCCCTCACGCCCAGTAGTATAAAAATGTCCTTTGCCTCACGCACATAATATTAGTAGACACACCTTCCAATATATAAATAAAAGGATAATAAACTTATTATTGAAATCCTTAGAACGGTCTTTCCTTTGGGGTCTGCCTGCCCGCGTTCGGGACTTCATTGCCTGTACCGCCCCCCCACCCCCGCTCTGCGCGCCGCCGCACAGTGGGCCCATACTGAAAATTAGTGGACTTAGGCAACAAAGTTCCAATATCGATGCGATTTTTTTTTATATGACGTGTTATGATATTCCTGACAACTTTTATTCTTATAACATTTCTTCTAAAGTTGATAGTTTGTCTTGAAAAAAATTAATTAGATTATTTTGTATGGAGCGAATCACGTTTAATTTTTTTTCTTCAATTGTACTAATATGTTGGGTGTGTGGCGTGAGTATATGATAGCTAGGGTCATTCTCTATCCACGAAAAAAAAAACAGCGCCGGCCATCTGCGGCAGCGCGAGTAATCATTCGGTAAAAAAAAAATGTTATGTAAGATTTTTTTTTGCCATTTAAAATAAATTCAAAGTAAATTTTTTGTGTCATTAGGCTAATTCACCTTCTCTTTATTAAATATATAGTTTTAACAGCGCATAGGTACTTATAACTAATTATTCTGGTAGAAATTTAGTAATTATTGCTATGTTATCGGTAGCACCTGCATTGTGATTGATGACTCATTTGTTATTGCGCTCGGCTAAGCGCATAACTAATGAGTCATCGAAAAATACTCGTCTCTGATTGGCTGAATAATTTTCACTCACTGATAACAGTGTCCACTACTTGAGTAATTAACACTGTCTATAAATATAAAGACATTCATTAAGTCCATCTAGTTTCGCTCTTGTCGCTTATTTGTGAACACAGTGAAATACTCTTATTTTTATATTTACATTAGAACTATGGCTGGATTTTGTACCAACCTAGATTTTTTTGTGAAATTAAGAAGTGGCGGTGATCTGAAAAATCATATGTTTCTATATGAAAGTATCATTTCTGTCTTGACTACCGAAGTTTCTGAAGAAGACAAGAACCGAATCAAGGAGTTCTGTCGACTTTTTTGTGTAAATCTAAATAAAAAGTGGATAGAGTCAAGTAGAAACCAAAAAACTTTTATGAATCGTGTAAGTAATCGCAAGTGGTTGGAAAAAAACATCAACTGGCCTGTTTGTGACAGTGTTGACCTGAGAAGTGAGATGGGCTTTTCGGACGCAGTCTTATCTGAACCTGTGGATATAGATTCCCATGTTCCTACTCTTGCAGTATGTACTGCGGAAGCGGGAACATCTACAGAAAAGGAGCACAGAAAACCATTCGAAGAGTTAAGTAAGAAGCAAAAAAAAAGACGTTCTACTTCCATAGTAGAAGAAAATTCCGAAGAAGAGTTGCAGACCTGGTACATAACAAAATTGAAAGACAACGGCAAAACGAATCTGGCAAAAGTGATCGAATACCTTTCCAGTAATCCAGATGCCCTATCCGAAGTAGACGAGCGACTATTCAAAAAGCAGAGCTTAAGTACTGTCTCTGAAGATAACTGTTTAGCTCTTTATACATCACTTGCGCTCTCGAAATGGAAGTACTTAGCTCTTCGACAATTTCTGAAAGAAGAAAACTGTGCTGCCTTTCCATCTTATCCAAAGCTTGTAAATGCCAAGAAAAGATGTTACCCACCACAAGAGAGTATGGAGATTACCGAAAAAGGAGCTCAAATTAAATTGCAAGCGCTATTGGACCACACTGTGGAAAGGATTTTACTAGGTATTAGTAATTCTGTTGATAGGTCTCAAAATAAAGAACTCAAGTTGACCTGGAAATGGGGACTTGATGGTTCTTCGTCGCAGAGCAATTATAAACAGAAAACGTCTACAGAGTTCGATGATTCATCAGTAGTCATGATAAGCATCGTCCCTCTTCGGCTAGTGTCTACTAGCCCATCTTCTGGGAATGAAAATATAGTTTGGGAGAACCCCACACCTTGCTCAACTCTGTACTGTCGACCGGTGAAGTTCACGTTCACTTCGGAGACAGCTGATTTTATAATGTCTGAAGAGTCTGAGATGAAAAAACAAATTGATGAACGAATATCTACACAGTGTGGAAATATTATTGTATCACATGAATTGCATATGACCATGATTGATGGAAAAGTGGCCAATATTATTGCTGAAGTACCATCATATGCAACGTGTCCTATTTGCTTGGCAAAACCGAGCGAGATGAATAATTTAGACGCTTTGACTTCCAAACCACTTCGTGAAGAAATTTACAAACAAGGAATTTCTTCACTGCATATGAAGATTCGGTGTATGGAATGTCTTCTCCATATATCTTATAATCTGGATTTTCAACGATGGACTGCTCGAGGCGAACATAAGGCTTTGAAACAAGCTAAAAAAAATACCACGCAACAAGAGTTTCGTGAGCAAACTGGAATGCTGATTGATATAGTCAAACAGGTATGTATTTAATTTTGGCTCTTTTTATGTTGTTTGTGTATTATATCTCTATGTATTGTATATTACAGTATTGTTTTCCCATTTTAGGGTTTTGGAACTACAAATGACGGGAATACTGCGAGGCGCTTTTTCCAAGATTACAAAAGATCATCCAGAATAACGGGAATTGACGAAAATCTGATTTTCAGATTTTCCGTTATTCTACAAGCCATATCATCAGGCAAAAACATTGACTGTGAAAAATTTAGAAGATACTGCAGAGAAACAGCTGATGTGTACGTGCAACACTATTCGTGGTACTACATGCCAGTTAGTGTACATAAACTTCTAATGCACGGTGCAGACATCTGTAACCACTTTGGTGTTTTGCCAATCGGTAAGTAAAAAAATAAATATAGTTTGATGTATTATTTGACTCAATTGCGTTTTGAAATTAAAATGTATGTACTTATTCGTTTTAGGTATCTTATCTGAAGAAGCTTCGGAAGCCCGTAATAAGGACTTCAGAAACGTCAGGGAGTGGCACACTCGGAAAACGGGGAGAATAGCAACAAACGAAGACATCCTCCATGGACTTCTAATAAGCTCTGATCCCCACATATCCTACATAAGGCCTAAAATATTGAAACAGGGTCATAATGAGTTGTTGCCTGAAGCAATTCAGTTGTTACAGACTACTGAGCCTCCCTGTGACAGTGAGATTATGGAGGAAGAAGAATGCCTCATAGCTGAGTCCGAAAATTTGCCGGACCCACTAGCACTTCTGGAACAAGAAATAATGTGATCCGGCTCTAGATTATCCTCACAAAAGCCCATCAGGGCTAGGTATATGACAAACAGCCCTTTTCAGGGCTACAATTACTTCACAGTTTCATACGCTTGATTATGTAGATAATTATCAACGACTTGCCCGTACAAATTTAAATTATTTCACCTATCATTAACAAAATTAGTATAACCTGAAACTTATTACGATATTTATTCAACAATAGATAACGTGCAGTTAAAAAAATAACACAGCCAATCAGAGACAAGCATTTTTCGACGACTCATTAGTTATACGCTTAGACGAGCGCAATAACAAATGAGTCATCAATCACAATGCAGGTGCTACCGATAACATAGCAATAATTACTAAATTTCTACCAGAATAATTAGTTATAAGTACCTATGCGCTGTTAAAACTATATATTTAATAAAGAAAAGGTGAATTAGCCTAATGACACAAAAAATCTACTTTGAATTTATTTTAAATGGCAAAAAAAAATCTTACAAAACATTTTTTTTTACCGAATGATTACTCGCGCTGCCGCAGATGGCCGGCGCTGTTTTTTTTTTCGTGGATAGAGAATGACCCTAGCTATCATATACTCACGCCACACACCCAACATATTAGTACAATTGAAGAAAAAAAATTAAACGTGATTCGCTCCATACAAAATAATCTAATTAATTTTTTTCAAGACAAACTATCAACTTTAGAAGAAATGTTATAAGAATAAAAGTTGTCAGGAATATCATAACACGTCATATAAAAAAAAATCGCATCGATATTGGAACTTTGTTGCCTAAGTCCACTAATTTTCAGTATGGGCCCACTGTGCGCCGCGGCCGACTCATGTAGGAATTAATAGCGCTCCACTCAGGTCAATCTTATCGTGATAACTTTTAAAGTATTCGTCCAAATTGCTTAGTGTAAAAGACAAAGTTTATCTACATGAAATACCAAAAGCGATAAATGTATTGATTTTGATAAGAATTAACAAAGTACTGTGAAATATGCATTGTAAAAAAAGTATCCAATTTAAATGTATTTATGGATCACTATTTTGGATATAATGGCTTCCACAAAAAAGATAGATATATGCTGTCGCGGACTTTTATTTAGAACTTTATAAGACAAACAGTCAAATCAAATCAAATCAAATCAAAATATTTTTATTTCACATAAACCAACATGGGCACTTATGAAACGTCAGATGCTAGGTGCACGGTTCCAATTGGTCGTTTCCTATGGAGAAGAACCGGCAAGAAACTCCATGGTTACTCTTTTAAAAAATAATTGGCTTTTACAATGTTTTCAAGTTACAGTAGGTATGGGAGGACAACGTAGGCCTGTCA